>LBNU01005935.1:161487-219659 GCA_014162995.1 Artemisia annua | reverse complement strand
ATTTACAATTTCTGCTAACAATTTTTCTTACTTTCACACATGTTGATGCTCTAACTTTTTAAAATATACATAAGATTTTCTGTTTTTAAACGATAATACCATATAATTAAATTTTCTAGAAAAACCCCGTGCGTGCACGGGTATTATCGCTAGTATTCCACGACAAGGATTGATAGTCACTTAGTTAATTAAAGAATTGGTTACTATTAAGTTTCCTTTAGTTAAAACATAATTAAGCCATAAATACATACGTTTAAGAAAGGCAAGCCTATTCTTGTTGTTTTGATATTTTAATTTTGATTGAGACGAATTTCTAAAGGCAATGAATACGAAAGAGATTTGAGTAGTATATAACAACTCAGGTGGTCAAATCAGGTCCACCCATGGGGACATCTATTTGTCAATTGTTGTATCATCATTCAAGTCATTGTCATATGATTCAATTATTTTAGGTACGAGTATATGATCAGGGACGGAGCCAGGAACAAATATGACCGGGTGCACAAATTTTTTTTTACCGTAATATAATAGAGTTTAAGATGCTAACTAAATAAGACTAAAAACACATTTCGATGGACAGGGGTCATTTAAGATTTATTTGGGAAAAATCGATGTTTTTTCTTAAAATTAACATTACATCGAAAAAATCCATAGGTGTCACGGGCACCCGCGGGACACCCCCTGGCTCCGTCCCTGCAGGGGGGTGGCAGTTGGGAGAATTAAATAGTTATCATTTCTGAATAAGAAGGTGGTAAGCAAACTTTCTATTTTTATCATTATGATAGCAATTTTGTGGGCAACAAATGCATATACGTATTGTCCATATTTTTTACACTTGATATATAAAAATCACTATACGAGTCCCAGTCTTCAATGCCATATTAATTTCTTTCACTGTATAGATTAATTATTATGGCCTTAATGGAGGGACTGTTAAGTTCTAACCTATCGAAAAGCTCCACCATTAATTCTAAATGACAAGACTGAGTTCAAAATCGGAACTTCTAACATGACACGCGTGGCCAAATGCATTAAATAAAACCAATTAAGAGAAGAAACACACCGAAAAAAATTAAAACTAAACGATTAAAGTTGAAGAAAAAAAACAATTTGTTTACAAAAATTAGCATTACGACTATGTTGCAATGTATGTTCCCGGACCCACCGTAGCTCCAACCATGTGAGGGATCAAGTTATAATCACAAATTCACAATTCTTTGGTTACATCTGATCGACTTTTGTCAAAAAAAAAAAAAAAAATCATTATAGTTCTAAGAGAGCAAGATGAATGAAGACTTGATTCTTGAGAGATTTAAAACAAACACTTTGATGAAAAATGGGAAAGCCCACCTAAAAACAAACTGGACCAAGCAAAACCCCAAAGCCCAACTAGATCTCATGGCCCAATCGAAAACACATACATGCACTAGAAAGCACTATTGTAGTTTACTCAAGAGCATATGAATTGAACATTAAGAGCATTGAGTTTTGTGGCGAGAGCCAGGGCTTGCCGATTCCGACGTGGAGCCTTGCCGAAGCTCGCCACTTGGTCACCGCCACACCTCTTGTGCTCATCACTTCTTACCTCGCCGGGAATTCAACGAAGAAAAAGACAAACGAAATTTGCAGAGTGCCATTGTTTTGTGTTATGAAATTGGGGGTGGGTGTGGCCCAAATGGCTTAGTTGTTTTATGTTATGAGTGAGGAGGTATTTTTAAATGTGAGTGTTGAAATGATGTGATACCGATAGGACTCATTTGACTTAGTTGAAAGTTGAAACTCTTCATCACACTCAATGCTCTAACTAGTACGTTGTTTTCCACTAATATGTCAATTTATTTTTTTTTAGATTTCTAGTTTATATTTATATTTTTCATTTTTGAACAATGCTCTATTTATATTTAGAAAGTGGCAAAATGAGTAGGACTAGGTAGCTAGATGATGATAGTTGAGAGCATGGGCAATGAATTAAAAAAATAGTAAGTGCATCTGCAGGGGGTACCTAATCTAATCCTAGATTATAATTACAAATCAATAATGGCGTAATCTACTACCAACATATATATTTGACAACTATAATATGGAAAGCTAGATTCCTGCTTCACATGTTATGTTTCTTCTATTTTGGCTTACTTGTATTATCATCATTCACTTATTATATTCTTTGTACATTTGTATCATAAATGTATCTCACTATTATTGCATCATGCATGTACTACAACTATATTATAACAACAATAATGTTATAATACGGCTATTAACTAAAGCAGTAAAGCCTTGATTTTGTAGCAATTGAAATCGTCCCTCATTTAAAAATTAAAATCTTATAATTACTCCGTTTTAAATACAAAAGTATCGTGATAAACAAAGTTGTGTGTCACATTATTTCCAAAATGTGAATAGAAATGTGGTATTTGTATTGAGCATAGTGCACTGATATATATAAATGGCTTGGCATATTCCTACAGTCACCTACACACCAGACAGACAATAGGTCCAGCCCAGACTTCCATCTTCATTTGTATGTAACTTCACATGTTACAGCTATTTTATAAAAGAAAATTGTTGGCATTATATATGTTCAACTGACGTTATTGGGGTGCTTGTGGTTGACGTATAGTAGCCCTCGAACTTGCAAAATCCATATCAACATTTTTTATATTATATTATACATATCGAGAATGTATACTTGTTCAGAAATCAAGGTTTTAAAACATTTAGTGTCATTATAACAAAATTATCAGTGTGACAAAAATTTATGATTAAAATTATAAGGGTGGTGGCAACGTTGATCGGTGAGACTCGGCAACACTCGGCAACGTTCGGCAACAACACTGCCAATGTCTCGGCATGGCCAATTCGGCATTCAATTCGGTAACAATTACCGAATCGGTGAGATAGAAAGCAATAAATAATTCGAACGTTGGGAGTAATTGTTGTTACCGTTGGGGTGGTTTAAAAAAAAAANTAGGTAGCTAGATGATGATAGTTGAGAGCATGGGCAATGAATTAAAAAAATAGTAAGTGCATCTGCAGGGGGGTACCTAATCTAATCCTAGATTATAATTACAAATCAATAATGGCGTAATCTACTACCAACATATGTATTTGACAACTATAATATGGAAAGCTAGATTCCTGCTTCACATGTTATGTTTCTTCTATTTTGGCTTACTTGTATTATCTTCATTCACTTATCATAAATGTATCTCACTATTATTGCATCATGCATGTACTACTACTATATTATAACAACAATAATGTTATAATACGGCTATTAACTAAAGCAGTAAAGCCTTGATTTTGTAGCAATTGAAATCGTCCCTCATTTAAATTAAAATCTTATTACTCCGTATTAAATACAAAAGTATCGTGATAAACAAAGTTGTGTGTCACATTATTTCCAAAATGTGAATAGAAATGTGGTATTTGTATTGAGCATAGTGCACTGATATATATAAATGGCTTGGCATATTCCTACAGTTACCTACACACCAGACAGACAATAGGTCCAGCCCAGACTTCCATCTTCATTTGTATGTAACTTCACATGTTACAGCTATTTTATAAAAGAAAATTGTTGGCATTATATATGTTCAACTGACGATATTGGGGTGCTTGTGGTTGACGTATAGTAGCCCTCGAACTTGCAAAATCCATATCAACATTTTTTATATTATATTATACATATCGAGAATGTATACTTGTTCAGAAATCAAGGTTTTAAAACATTTAGTGTCATTATAACAAAATTATCAGTGTGACAAAAATTTATGATTAAAATTATAAGGGTGGTGGCAACGTTGATCGGTGAGACTCGGCAACACTCGGCAACGTTCGGCAACAACACTGCCAATGTCTCGGCATGGCCAATTCGGCATTCAATTCGGTAACAATTACCGAATCGGTGAGATAGAAAGCAATAAATAATTCGAACGTTGGGAGTAATTGTTGTTACCGTTGGGGTGGTTTAAAAAAAAAAATTTAGGCATGCTTAGGCATGACATTGCCACTAAAAATGAAAGATTAGGCATGCTTAGGCATGAAATGTGTTGCATGTTCTTTATTGGTCAATTATCATAAACATTCATAAACCTTTAGGCAACAATGCTACCACCCTAATAAGTGTCAAGCAAAGCATAGCTAACTCATGAAAAGGAACTTTTAAGTTAAAATTTTACTCTTGTGACGGAGCCAGCACCATATATGACCGGGTGCACAAAAAATTTTGAACAATAATATTAGAAACACATTTCGATGGACCGGGTGCATTTGAGATGATTTTAGGAAAAATTGATGTTTTCTTCAAAAATTAACACTATATCAAAAAATTCATGGTGTGCACGAGCACCCCGAGAACCCCCTGGCTCCGTCCCTGCAGTTGTGATATAAGGTCTTTGCTATTCACTCACCATCTAAAAGTTGATCTATGACCGATAGTTCGAGACATTGCAAAAAACAATCTTGTACGTAAGTGTTTCGACCGAATTGCATGCGCATTTCTTATAACGAAAACAATGCAAGTGTAGTTCCTTTATATCTTGTGCAACTATCATCCTTGGCAACAACATTTTAAAATTGTGAACCCACTTTTAATATCAAGGAGAATCAGTAATCACTAAGCCTCAACTTTTTTAAAAACAATGACATTTAATTTGCCATACGTTATGTTCATTTAATTTGAAATTGCGTTTCTTTTCCCATATTCACTAGTTGATACGACATTTATTAACTCGTTAATTCATTCTTTTGCATTGAACCTGAAAATAAAGTAACACAAAGAATCTTCTTATTTGTTGAATGGTTACTTCATATATGTGTAAAACCTTGATTGTGTTTGAAAAAATAAAGAGGCAATTAAGTGAAAACATTTGGATGGAATGATGTGGTGGAGCCCTATATAGGCTATTAATCCTAGGTTAGGAAATTAAGAGCCACACCTACCTCGCATTTTTGTATCTCAAGCTACTAGTATACTCTTGATCGAAATAATACATATAAAAAATAAAAAGTAAGAGGCTAAAATTTATAAATCTTTTTCTAAAAGAAAGTATGGAAAGGTAAAAAACAAAGTACATGAGCAAGTTGAGTTGAGTTGAGTTTGAAGGGGTCCTGCTTTTTATAAGTCATTCAGTTCGTGTCTCATATGCCATACCTTTTCTTTCCCGACATTTTTTACTTTCTTTCCATCAATAATCATGCATTCCTTCTAGCGAATATGAAGTTCATTTGGTTTAACCATTGATAGACCTGGTAAACAGATAAGGTTTTTCATGTTCAGGTTATTCGTGAAAGGCGAGTCTTTGACTAATATGATCTACGCATCGTATTTCTAGCACTGTTTCCAACCATTTTTTAGTCACCTCATATGTGTACCTCATAAGGTTTAAACTTTATATATCTTGTGAGAACTAATCCATTTGGTGATGGTTGTGCTAAACATGTGATCCCCTAAGTAATTAACTAACAATGCAAAGAGCGTGCACCAACATCTTAACCTTTCTGTTTCTTTATTAGATTATGGTACATTTTTACCGAGTAAAGCTAACAAATATGTTTTTGCCAAGACACACATCTATAAATGATATTTTTAACCTCATAGTTTCTGAATAGTAAAATACCAAAGACCAAAAGGTTGCATGCTCTAAAAGTAAATACTATAAAATCAAAAGCAACAACCTTTTTATATTGCATTAAGTGGATTAACTTCTTGACCAATAACTCAAATACTTCAACATACCAATAAATGTATAATCAACTAGATTGTATTGTGACATGCACCTATCAATTTGATGGGTGCGGTTTGAGCTTATTTTCCAAGCTTATTAAACTTTTCAAAAGTTAAATAAGATTAATTTTTTGGGCTTACAAACTTGAGTTCATTAGCTTAAATAAGCTATCGGCTCCAGATGGCAGATAGTAAGCTAATAAGCTCAAAATAATATACTATTCAAAAGTTTTTAATAAATCAATTAGCTAGACAAATAAGCTTAAATAGAAAGGGTTTGATTTAAGAGCATTGCTAAATTCTTTTATATTTTATTCTTACGTATATATCTTCTTACTCACACAAAAATAATACGTGTTTTTTACTCATTAACACTCTTCATCTAAACCATCAGCTTTTTCACATGTCAGTATCTTGTGATTAAAAGAGTAGCATATGATTAGGAGGATATGTAGGAGTATTAAGTAAGAATAAATGGGAAGAAAATGTAATGAGAGTTTGGCTACCAATTATATTTAAACACAAAAATAGGAAGACAAAAAAAGAGTGAAAAAGGTCATGAGATTGAGTTGGATGGGGGTTAAAGGGGTGGTGGTGTGTGATTGGGGACTAAAAAGCTGCTTTTTTCTTTTCTATCTCCCTTCAGTTTGTGTTCGGAGCATCTTTGCAGACAAAAAAACACATGTATATGCAATCTATGGTTTCTGTTTCTGTGCTCAATTTTAGCCTCCTACAAATCATCAAAATAATATAAAGTTTACATCCAAAAAAACCAACCAAAAGCTGGAGACATAAAGCCAAGGAAAGAATATTACCATATTAATAATTAAAAACCAACAACATTTAACTAATGCATTTGTTACAAGTCATAATACCATCTTTAACTTAGGAGAAAACATAAGAGGATGCATTGGCTACATTCTATCTAAGCAGGCCTAATCCTCTTGTGCAAAGCCTTGGCATCTAATCTTGAATCGCTTTCGGATGAATTAACATCTTTTGATAAATTTGACGAAAGATCGGAATAAAGATCAACCACTCTTCTTATATTGTTGTTGAGTTCTCTAATCAAGCCCACATTTCTACTTAGATTATCCGGAATCTTTGAGTCGTGATTCTGATTAATCTCGTTGATTAAGATGCGGTTATGATCCAAAAGGCTTTGAACTTGAAGGAAACTCTTTTGAAACATTTGCAACGCTTTCCCATCTAACTGAAATCCAGCATTTCCCATCAATTGATATGCTTCACCCTCCATTAATCTTCTCATCAAATCAATACTAATCCTGCATACATTATATACACATTTCATACGTTGACTTCTGAAAGTCAAATCAACTACTTCCAGTCATAAATTTATTACCTATTTATCTAACTTTAATATAAAATCATAGAAAAAGGTGACATCAACTAGTACACCAAACTTTCATGTTATAAAAGTTTCGTTAAAATGTCACTAGTTACAAAACTGAGTAATTTAAGTTTGACTTCTAAAGTCAAAAGGGTAGACAAGAAACATGAAAGAATTAAACTTTGAGCAATAAAGACAATTTATAAGATATGGGAGTTCTTGTTTACATGGATAAACACAAAAATGTGAATTTTAAAACAGATATTTGGCTAATTAATAATCATTATCCTTTTGGGCTAATAATTCAGCATTATTGAAGTTAGTATAATTTTGGGTATGATGAGATGTGAAAAGCAGATCCCATATCCATAAAAAGTAAAACTTTATTTTTCCAAATGTACTTACAAAAAAAAAAAAGGCCAGGGAGGGCTAGCAGCTACTTCTTCAAAAAAGAAGAATCTCAAAACACATACAAAGAGATATCATATGAACATCAAATGTGTACTATTTCCAACACAATAAAAAGACATCATTTTTATGAACCATGCATAATTGCATATACTCAAAGTCTCAAATTACTAAAAAACTGAAATGGGGTTTGCTTAAAATTCTGGTAAAGTTGAAGACAAGGACAAAAAAATTATAAGAAATAAATGTAGGAATTAAAAAGAAAAAAAGAAACCGTACATTAAAGCATCAGTTTTGCACAGTGGCATAAATTAATTCCTAAAATAGCATATAAACTTGACCAAAACAAACCCATGTAATCATAATCCAGAAAAACAAACACATTATTTTCTTCATTTTGATCATATCTATATTATACTGTAAAAGATGTGTAGCTCATATATAACAAAGATCAAAGATAATGATAAGTAGCTAGTTTAATATGAAATTTCAACATAGTAACACATTAACTTAGAAACTAAACTACAAGTCAAAAAGACTAAGAAACTGCTTTAATATGTGTCATGATCAACATATAAATATGTAACATAATTTATTTAAAAAAATAGAAGAAGAAGAAGAAGAAGTATGTACCTTAAAAATGTTGGAGCATTTAGAATTGAGGAGAAGAAAATAGATATGGAGGATGAATGTAAAAATGTGTATGTGAGAGAGAAGGAGAGAATATGTAGATTTGACAGTCACACAAACACAGGCCCGACCCACTCTCTGTCTAAATCTATATATCTCTCTCCACATGTACTATATCACTCTTTAAATAATACATATACCGTAGACAATATATAACTATGTAATTTGTAATAATAAATATGATAAACTTGATGTAAATTTTAATTAGACAATTATTTTGAGATTTTTTTTTAAAAAAGATTATGAAAATAAATTTAAGACATAATGAGTAGTAGAATTTAAAAATTATATGGTTCAAATAAGAATCATAAAAAGATCTAAATAACATTTATGGTCTCATGATACTTTTTAATAAATGCAAATACTAGTATTATGCAAATAGGCACTAATGAAAAGATGTCTTGTATTATACAAGAAGAAATATTAAAACTTGCGTTAGAGCACACGATACCCTGGCTGGTATCGGTGGTGCCATTTCAATGCGACCCTCATGACGTTTAGAGGATACTGAACCTTGTGTCGTTGGCTCTGGCGTCATACCCACCAGCCCACCAAATGAGTATTTCCTTTCTATTTATTTTTTAATTTGTGTTTTATTAGGTTATATGTGAGCCCATTGCAACACTTTTACCCATGACATCACTTTTCTTAAAAGGAGAGGTGTTTTGTGCTGAGTTATAAATTTTAGTTTTATAGAAAAAAGTGTTGAGATGACAGCCCACGACAACATAAGATATCTTGTACTTTTAGAGGTTTGAAAACTTGTGACTGATAAAATTCAATTTTTATGGACTAGCTGTAATAAGGAACGCACCCATCCCCCCAAGTGACTTGCGTCTCCCCGGGCATCTCATCTGTCTTTTTATTTTATTTATTTATTTATTTTTTTTTCAAAACTACTTGGTGATCAACTTAATGTAATAAAGAGATCAATACCACGAAAAACATACCTTACAAAAATACATTTTAAATAAATACTCACTCACACAAACATGCATAAAAATCGGTCAGCCAGGCAACCATCTTTCCTATTTCATCATCGACTGACCAAGTATGTGTAATAAGGCCGCCCGAGTAGGGACCAGTCCATTATGAGGAGACCGACTGACATTTTCACCCTTATTACACTTGGCATTATACATTTTGAATGAGACCGCAATAAATGTCAGAAATGTTAATAGAAGGCTATGTTTCTTTTTTTCTGTTAGTGGAGGGACATGGGGCCCATCCATTTAATATTACGGAGTATTACTTTTCTTGTTTGGGCCCACTAATTCCACTAAATCATCTTAATTTGGAGAGTGTGAAATATATGCCTCTCCCCAATAAGATGATGCAAGAGACTGTGGGACCCATTTGTCCATTAGCTAACAAAAAAAAAAATAAACAGCCCCTTACTCATGTCCACGTATATGTAAGTCAAAACTTTGTACCGTCGAAGTAACATAAAAATAGTCATGTACGAAGTATTACAAGAAAATACAAAAGTTAAATTATTTTTTAACATATTCTCGATAAGATATAATTGTATCATTGGATATTGACCAAAATATAACCACAAGTAAAGTAGTTACCAAAATATAATTGTATGAGAAATGATTGTCACATTTTAAGTATGGAGTTTGGCGAGCTCTGCATGGTTCAGCATCATCATAGCCACTCATGCGGCATCACCAAATCGGCAAGTCATTCGGTAAACTTCACCGAATCGGCAAGCCAAAAATCTATCCGTTGAAGCATTGTAAAAAAAAAAAAAAAAAAAAAAAAAAAAAAAAAAAAATCCTTTAAATATACAACTCTTTCACACAAACAAATCACACAATATTAACCATGGCTTCATCATCATCATCTTCTTCATCCTCGGACGAGATAATTATTCCCGCCGAATCATCCGATATATGGCTATCCGGTAGTACGTTCAAAACTTTTTTAGCCGCATACGATGCCCTTGAAGATACGGCAAGCTCTACCGAAATACGTGGTTATATAACCCGTTTTCGTGAAAGAGCTTAGAAACTTTAAAGAATGACTATTTTGTTGAACAACCAAAGTTTAACGAAAATGTTTTTCGCAATCATTTTCGTATGAGTAAAACCTTGTATTTAACAATAGTTGGTGATATTGAAGCGCAAATCGAATGGTTTCAAGCGGGTTATGACGCGAGGGGAAAAAAAAGTTTCACGGCGTTACAAAAATGCTCGTCGGCCATTCGGCAACTCGCAACGGGTGAACCTTCGGATAGATTTGATGCTATAATCATTTATAGCACAGGTTAATGTGTGCAAATAAAAAATGAGAGTCTGCAAATCATCACTCTAATTGTATTATTTTTAAGTAATACTTCGTGCATGACCAAGATTTTGGTAGCATTTTCCTAAAATCAAGTATAGTACTTACTTACAAATTTTCTTTACTCTATAGAACAAAAAGACCGAATTGGTAGAATTCTTGAAGAAAGCTCTTACAGCATTCAAGTCATCCTAATTAGTTATGATGAAATAATCACGAATTTATATTTCTCTTTATACAAGATGTTTGGTGAAACCAAGAACAATATCCAAATTAAATTATACGAATAAAATAGTTTCGAAAACGTTAAAAGCATTTATTTAGTATGGTATATTGGCGTATTTATTTAAGGCTTATCTATATGTTATAAGTTGTTACACGTGGAAAGGGATTTCTTCTACTCGTATTGGATTTTATTTTGCAGCATTTCTGATCACTTTCCTTATATATTCCAATTTATTTATGTTTCAAAAAGATATCATATCCCTTTGTCCAATAATATTCAAAGAATATATAAAAAATATACAGTAAAACAATAGATTGGAAGTAAAATACCACAACAAATAGTTTTGGTCAGGTGTAGTTTGTGGCGCGTAAGCAAGAAAGTTGATAGCTACCGGTAACAATACGATAATGGTGTGATGAGATTTGAATACAATGCATGCATATGATGTGTGCTTAGATTAGAGATGACATACATATGTACTACGTAGATGCATGAACATTTTACACACATACATCATCTTTCCATGACTGGTTGGTTTCCTTAAATTTTGTCCTATTATAACTGGATTCAGTTTGAGTGGTTGTAAACGCTAGGCAATTGACATTGATATAAGCCCAATTAATATTAATGAGAATACAACTTGAGCCCAATTCTTGTTATGTGAAAGAGCCACATAAACTCATAGGGCGCGTTTAGTAATGGAAAAAATTTCCTAGTTTTCATTTTTCAGTTTTCTGGAGAATGGGGGAGCTATTCTTTCTCTAGAGAACACTTGAAAACGTGTTTAGATGGAGTTTTCTAAAATGGAAAACCTATGGAGAACTCATAAAGGGAGTTTTCCAAAACTTAGTTATAAACTTGGAAAATAGCTTTTCCATTTTTCCTAGAAAACTTTTGGAAAAAACTCAATTTGAACGCGTTTTCTATTTTCTTAGGTTTTCTTGGAAAATTTTTCTGGAAAACCTCCTTACTAAACGCGCCCATAGCTACTTCACTGATAGCATAAAGAGAGAGACATGAGGATCAATTGTTTTCTGAAACAATCTAACATGGATGCCTTATGAAGACATAAACCAAAACTTAGTTATTCAGACATCCACAGCAAGTTCCATTGTCTAGCATTTTCATTAGCATGTGGTCGCAAAATCACATTCCAATTTTCAGAGAAATGAAAGAGCATTTGTTATCATTTGTAACGAGCAATACTGGCTTAAATTGACCTTAAATAGTTAACACATATGGCCAATATTGACCATAAGTATACTAGGAAGCTTGTGACCACAAAGGCTAAACAACTACAACCAATCGTACAAATAACGGTGTTCTTAGTGCTACACCGCAAACAAAAAATCAGGTTTTTTCTACATGTATTAACACTACGCCGCAAAAAATTGTGTGTCTATGACCACACACAATCCACCCTGCTTGTGTCCCTCGTCACAAAAACTAGTAACGAAGAAGCCACTTGAATATACATCCGAATATTAGTTACTGTATCATAGATAATTTTGTCTTAATAAGTTTAGTCCTTTTTAAAACGGGTAAACGGAGAATCAGGCCTTTTTTGATGCAGTGCACACGGCCTAACAAGCATTCCCGTGGCTATTTACGGACTTTTCCATGGCCATCACAAGATGTTCACCTTAGTAGGTCACTAGGTTGGAACACTAGTCTATTCTAAGACTTTTGTAACATCCTCATTTGAATTGATTGTGCAATAGAAATTGTAAATATTCTTGCGACAGAATACAATTACATATAATCTTGTTGATTCATTGGATAACCAATATGTGTTACTCAAATGATTAATTATAACTTCTAAACTCATTTTTATCATGGATATAATATTAAAATAACTAGATTAAGCAAACATACATGCATGGATTGTGAAAGAAAAAGCTAAACTTAATGAGATGAATCATAACAAGTTTGATTATATAAAGAAATTACACATCATATAATTCATACACAGGGAATAACAAGAAGAACAGAAAGATTGCAATATGAAAAAGCATTAGATAAATTAACCACGCTTGACAGGGTCAAAATTGGAAACACCAATGATAGCACCCAAGATACCAGCAAGAACCACACCACCAGCACCAATGCTTAGCAAGAAGTTGTTTAGTGATGGAGTCACACCTGAAGCAGCTTGAGCTACATCTGGAACCACCATTGAAGCTGTCAAAGCAGCTGCAGTCATGGCTGTCACTGCCTTCTCTTTCACTGAGTTCCTTACTACCAACCTTTTGCATGGTGCACCCAACAAGGTCTTTGAAGAAACCTTAATGGTCAATGGGTTGAAGAACTTGTTTGTGGGGAGAGCAGTGTTGTTGGTCAATGGCATGGCCATTGAAACTGCTGAGGTTGAAGCCATTGATTGACAAGGTTGTGGTTGTGGTTGTTGTTCTTGTGTTTGTGTTTGTGTGTTTTGTTGTCAATGAGAAAGAAGAGGTTCTTCCAAGGAGTAGTTAAGTTAAAGGAGGGTTGAGAGGTGTTTGTGTGATTTCCATATAATCTGAGAGTCTGATGTGGCTGCTTTTCCACTTGTTATTGGTGGATAACCTTATCTTTTCATATCCATTCATCATTTTTATATCATATTTCAGTTTATTCTATATGCCAATGTTTTATGTGGAGATTGGTTTTTGGTAGCTTTTATCACATTTGGTTTAATGGATAGTGAAATATAGTAGTTTGGGAACATTTCTTTTTGGACACAAATTCAATGGTTTGATCCTTACTTTCTGTAAAAAGGTCGGAGGTCTTTTGAAAGCAGCATCTCTACCTTAGGGTAAGGGTAAGTTTGTCTGTATCTCACTTCCATCATATCTCGTGGAGGCGTGATTGAGTAATGTTGATTTTTGGTTTAATGGATGGTGAAATGTTAGAATTTTTAGTTTTTTACTCTGGTGCTCCACTCTAGGAACTATGTGACCTAGTCCAACTCCAAAATTAAAACGTGCAAGCTAGATATTGCAACGACTTGACCCAACCAATAGTGAAAAGGCGATTCGTTTACTGCTAATAAACTAATTAGCCAACGTTTGGTTTTATGATTGGGAATCAATATATACTTGTGTTTCTCAAGCAAAATGCCTAATATTTATAACGCTCTGGAGCGTGATATGATAAAAATGTTATATTTAGTTTAATTTATAGATTAGAGATTGATGTGTGTCGTGTGGTAATGATTTTCATTAACCGACAAAAAAAAAATTAAAAAGTTAAGAGGATAACTAGTCAAACTTAAAATGGTTAAATTTAAAATAATGTTATATTTTGATTAGTAAATAGAATTTACATTTAACGTCAAACTTTATAAAAGTATATAATCTCAAATTTTATATAAAAGATATCTCATAAAATTTATATTTGTATTTAAAAAAATAATATTTATTGTTATTGTTGTACGAAGTAGTTTATAATGTTTTTGTTTAGTGGACAATCAAACAAGTATATCGAACTGTCAAAAACCTAGTTAGTATGATTTATGTTAAAACTTTTTAAGTACGACTTATGTCAAATCTTTGTGCGTGTGAGGATCTAAAACTAGTTTGAACAACACAAAGAGAAAATATAAATAATTAATTTCGGACGAAAAGAAGAACTTATTAAAAAAGAGCTATTGGTTCTTAAAAGGTTATGATTTTTAGTAATATTTAAACATATGATACGTTTTGATTAATTATGTATTATTAGTCAAATCTAAACATATATTTAAATACTCCCTCCGTCCCAATTTATTTGTCCACTTTTGACTTTTAAAGTCTTTCTTTTACAACTTTGACCATAACTATTTTCTTATGTGTGATATGATACTTGATGCAAATTATATGAACGGATTGTGTTTTAAATGTATTTTCATTGGGTATAATTTTTATCAAGTATTATATAACATAAAATAAAAAAATTTAAGGTCAAAGTTGACAAAGAAATACTTAAAAAGTCAAAAGTGGACAAATAAATTGGGACGGAGGGAGTATATAATAACAACCTAGCCATGTATAACCGTATTTAGAGGGGTATATAACAAGAGTACACGTTACTCCCTTAGTCGATGTGGGATGTAAGATTGAAGATAAATGATTTAGTTAAAATAAAGTATAAGAAACCTACCTACATATTGAATGATTTTTCATAGAATAATTTATGGGCAATTTTATATTTCTTTTTGTTAAATTTGAAAATTTCATATATACTCAAACATTCTTTAAAAACATTGTATATTATATATTGAATGATTGCAATTTAGATATATATTAAATTAATGGTGAAAGTAGGGTAATATGAAATTAATCCAATAATTTATAATATTTTATACTTATATAATTCTACCACTTGTGTGCGCGCGAATTTTTTACATAAAATTTTCATAATGTATTAATGATGTATATTTTTTTTAAATTAAAAATTTGACTTTGTTAAACAGATTTGATGTTGAGGGTGATATTGTTTAAATTTAATCACTAATATCAACTCTGGACATTATGGTGTTTAATAGCATGTAACGAGCCTTGCAAACAAATATATATATTTTTTTTCTTTTCGATTTTTCTTATGTAAAATTTAGAGAGATGTTACATGCGTTGTTGCTATAAGAACAATCTCGTGTATTTATTTTTATCTCAACGTAACTTGTGAGACCGTACCTTCATTTGAGTTCTCCCATTAGTGAATAGAAAAAAAATAGTTTTTTTCCATTTTGTATCTTCAATTATTATATAACAGACTAGCAAGATGTAGGATCAACTACAGATAACAAAACGACTAAACTCTCAACTTACTACACTGATGGATCAAAAACCAATGACCTACTACTACACTATGACCATAAAGGGGTATTAAAAAGTGAAATCTGACATATTAAGATACAACTCATACTACCTTAGTTTCATGCGCGCATTAGTTTTTCTTTAGTAATTATAGAGTCTCTCCAAACGTGTCTCACTGGTTTCTTTCAAATTTCATTCCGGTTCACATACCTTTTAGCATAAGGCAAGGATGTGCAAAGGTAAAACTTGCAACCAAGGCTGTTAAAATCGAGATTTCACTATGGATTGTTTTTATATTTGCAATATCGAAATCGTAAGATCATATCGAAATGGATAGACCGAGCTTAAGTGTTACAATGTCTTATATGTCTAGTAATTCATATTTAGGACTGACTGTATAACAAATTTATAAAAGAGAAAGAGTTCTAAAAGTTATGACAATATGAAAATCCATCTTTTATCGGTTTAAAATACTACAATATATAATCGCTGATTGAGGGGGTTGAATATTTTAATATGAAATTTTATATATTTCACTCTTAAAAAAAACACTTAGGTGTCGTTTGATTATTAAGAGGCTATGCATCTGAATATGATTCATATATCTGAATCTGAATATGTTGTTGAAATGTATGAATATGATTCAATGTTAATATAAACAAGAGGTTGAGTAATCTGAATTTGACTCATATAACAACTTTTATTTTTGTAAACTTTGTCTGAATATTTTAGATTAACAACGAAAATGTTTCACTCGAAACAAAAGGACGACTTGACATTGACACGATGATAACATGGGTTATGGTTGTGGTTACATGGATGAGCGACATGGGTAACTCGTTTAATAAAGGGGCATGTTTGGGTTGACATTCTCAATACATCAAAATATGTTTGGATTATGATTTAAGGTTTCAATAGGAATTGTTACCCTTAATTATAATCATCTTGTACATTTTTTTCTTTAATAAAATAAATGCGGTGTTAAGACACCCTCTAAACATCTAGTTCAATTTGAGTTTTTAGTCTCATACCACCTCTTAACGAAACGAAAAAAAAAAAAAAAAAAAAAAAAAAACTTAATCATAACTTCATTTTACCGCCTCTTAATAACAGAAAAAATAAACATGGTTTTTGGTCCAAATCTCTTACCACGTCTTACTCAATCATATTAAGAGGCTATTAAAATGTTTTTATTTTTTATTTTATTTTACTCAATAAACACGGTTTTTATTTTATATTAGTTAACCACACTTGCTACATTGTTTTACTTTTTATCAAAATTTATTCATTTATTGTTTATTAGTTAAGGGTAGTAGCATCGGATTGGATCGAGATCTTACGATCTTAAGGTGAGATCGAAATTCTACTTAGGGTTAATGGCATGTAATAGCTACGTACTTTTCCACTTGTGCCATTATCAGATATCAACCCAAAATATTACAAGAATACCCATCAAACTTTATAAATTTTTTCCATTATCATACGTTTGCTTACGTGGCTTAACAGGCAACCGACTACACCGGTAATAAACAAAACATGGATTTCTTCTTTTTTATTTTTATTATTTTTTTATTTTTTATTTTTTTTAAACCAAACCAAGTTAGAGAAAAGGGTAAAATTGTCCATAAACCCAACAAATAACAAGTAGCAACCACACCACACTACACCACTTCTTGAATCAAGTCCACCATCATCAAACAACCACCATCTTCATTTCATCAATCAAACACCACCATGACAGAAGCATACATCAGGAACAAGCCAGGCATGTCCAGCGTCAAAGACATGCCTTTGCTCCAAAACGGACCACCACCGGGCGGGTTTGCTCCGGTGAGATACGCCCGACGCATCCCATCAAAGGGTCCCAGCGCTGTTGCTATTTTCTTGGCTGCTTTTGGGACTTTTTCTTGGGGTATGTATCAAGTCGGCAAGGGTAACAAGAGGTGAATTTGTGATTGGAATATTAAAAATTGGATCTTAAAAATTGGATCTTTATGTATCAAGAGGTGATTTGGGTTTAGGCTATATTTGAGATTGGAATATTAAAAATTGGATCTTTTTGTAATTGGAAGGGGAATAAGGTGTTTCTGATTAATGGGGTGTTTGTTTAAGCTTATTTATGGGTTTGCCAGCTTATCCTTGCTCAGCTTATATGTCATAACCCCATTTTGTTTGCTTAGATGAAATGGTTTTTTCAAGAATAGTTTTATCCTCAATAGTTAAAAAAAATCGATGCAACATGAATGTGGAATCTGTATTAGGCCGATGACGTGGAACTCAATAGTTAAAAAAAAATGACGTGGCATTTACATCTGTCATTTACCCTGAATTTTGTAGGTAAAGAGGTGAATTTGTTGATATCAACACAAAACAAACAAAGTTTGATGGGTATTCTTGTAATATTTTGGGATGGTATCTGATAATGGCACAAGTGGGAAAGTACGTAGCTATTACATGCCATTAACCCTTCTACTTAAGAGCTTATAAAGAATCTACTCGGTTTAGCTTTGTAAAATCGTAAAATTAGAAAATCTTAAGAGCTAGATTGAGATTTTAACGGCTATCCATAAAACCATAAAATAAATAGACAAAGCCATTATCAGCCGTTCAAAAAAAAAAAAAGAAAAGAAAAGAAAAGCCATTAGATGAAGCTTTAACATCACCAATTAAAGCCAGTTGATCATTAGATCCTAATGGGTTATTATACAAAAATGTTACTAAACTTTGCTAAAAAGTGCGATTTGATTACTAAAGTTTTTTTGGTTACAAAGAGGTTACTCAAGTAAACGGGTTTATTATATGGGTTACTTAACGTTTAAAAAAGTGACAGTCTTGTTACTACGAGGGTGGGCAATTGGATGATTACCGGTTCCCTTGTCCACGTCAGCACCATAGTTTAAAATGTTACAAGGAAGTTACTATAGTTTACGGGTTTATTAAATAGGTTACTGAAACTTAACAAAAAGTTACTATGCTTTTATTTATTATTATTATTATTATTATTATTATTATTATTATTTTTTATTATTATTATTTATTTTTTTTTTACGTTTTTCTCCTTCGCATGTCTTTGTAAATTTTCGTACATTTTTATCCGTTTTTGTAAGTTTATGTACGTTTTTCTCTCTTGTCGTACTTTCTTTACATTGTTTTACGTTTATGTACGTTTTTCTCTCCTGTCGTACGTTTTTTCTCCAGTTTCATACGTTTTTGTCCATTTTTGTACGTTTTCATATGTTTTCGTATATCTTCATACGTTTTCATAGGTTTTCATAATTTTTTTGTTACATTTGTGTGCGCATTTATACGCTTGTGTACGTTTCATACGTCTTTTTACGTTTTCATACTAGTTTTACGTTTTTCAACACCTTTGTATGTTTTATACGTTTTTATGTTTTATACTTGTTATGTTTTATACGTATGTAAAAATGTGTATAAAAACGTGTATAAAAAGTGTATAAAAATGTGTGAAAACGTGTAAAAACAAACAAAAACGTATGAAAACGGAAAAAACATAAGAAAAACAGAAAAAAGTGTCTGAAAACGAAAAAAAGTAAGAAAAGCAGATAAAAGCGTAAAATACATACGAAAACGTAATAAATTGGGTGAAAAGGTAAACATATAAAAGCGGAAAAAACATAAGAAAAACGGACAAAAACGTAAGAAAAATGGACAAACGGAAAAAACGTAAGAAAAACAGACAAAACGTAAGAAAAACGGATGAAAGTGTAAGAAAATGGGCGAAAACATATAAAAACGAACGAAAACGTATAAAAACGTATGAAAACGGAAAACCCGTTAGAAAAACGGTCAAAAAACGTAAGAAAAACGGACAAAAATGTATGAAAACCAAATTTTGAGTTAAGTATAAACAGTCGTTAGGATAAAGGACTAACAGTGCAAATGTTTTATTGCAAACGGCCGTTAGCTAACAGAAAAAACTAACGACAGTTAGTCTGAGGGACCATTTTTGAAATTAACGAAAAAAAAACCTGTAGTAGAAGGTTAAAACATACAGAGTAACTTATATAACCTGTAACCAAACTTGAGTAACCTCTTTGTAACCAAAAAAAACTTTAGTAACTAAATCGCACTTTTTGGCGAACTTTAGTAACATTTTTGTCTAATAACCCGATCCTAATCGATAACCAAAGTTTAGTATAAGCAAAGATTGTTGTGTAACTTTAAACCCTTTTTAGTCATCTGTGTCAAGTCACTAAGTTCCGCCTCTACGTTGCACCGGACTATACTTGTATTACATATAGTCTGGGGTCAGGGTGCCTCCGTCAGTCTACACCTTTTATTGATACTTGTATTACATATAAAAAAAGAATTTAATTTTTTTAAATCAGTAGATATTTTGTGATATAAAATAACTTGAATGAGAATTAAAATCACTAATGTGTCATTAGTTTTTTTTTTAAAGAAGCGCGTATAGATTTTTTTTTTCTCGACATAAGTATTTCTTTTGATTTCTTACCTCTTCAAAAATTAGACATAACTTTCATTTATTCTCATTTCTTCAATATAAACCATATCGATTTTTCTTTCGTTCTTATCTTTAAAAAGCACAAAAAATAGCAGTTTTCTTCCTTCCGGATGTAGACTTTAGATTTTATTTATTTATTTATTTTTGTGTGTATGTGTGTGTGTGTAAAATAGCAAATAGTTTTATTGATTTAATGTATTACATATGAGATAGCATGTGTATTTATACTAAATAGGTACCCGCGCGATGCGGCGGCGGGTACCCTATGACTATATTTTCTGGCGAGCGAATATTGTTCGATTACATTTTTTTATTTTTTATAACAATTACCATACAAATGAATAATAATTTAAATTAAAATAAATTTAAGCAATAATAGTTATATATCATTTTTTAGCATTTTCTAGTAAGATTAGCTCTAGATATGTTATACAATAAATTTGTTTTTTAATATTATGTTTTATTTGATCAAAGTGTTCACGTTTCACAAAAATATTTAAAAAGCTTATACATACAATACCAACACAAGAAAATAATGATCCAAATAAACTAACCACGTATTAAAAAGACTTGTACAATAAAAATGTATCAGCTTATTACGTTTTCAAATAAATCTAAAAAAATAACATTATAAATATATTATCAATAATTATAGCGCAACAAATCATTACTTTTTGCGTGAAAATAAATAGCTCAAGTCATTAATGCATCATCTTCTATTAGTTGATCAATATCACTCTTTGTAACCTTTCGTAACTCATTATTAACCAAAAAAATCGGTTATTGCACATCAATCCCATTTCACAGCCCATATTAGTCCAAATTTTCGGATTGTAGAGTCCAACTATAATCCAACAAGTTATAAAGCCCATCACTTGATGAAACCATAATTTTTTTAGGGTTATATAAATACCTCCATAGCCCTAATCCATCACCTTATTTCATTCACAATCAAAATACGTCCCTATATCTTAAAAAAACATAATCATCTATGTTCTATCCCATTTCACTTCAAAAAAATGAAACACATGTCACACTTCTCCACATACACGCAAGTATAAATCAACACAGATTCATCTTTATTAACGTATGACCTTCATCGATCTTGTTGTTGCAGTGGCGGCGACTCGGTCAGCGCAGGGGCGACCGATCCGGTCGACCGACCACTGTGCCGAGCCTAATGGCTTTATTTTTAAGTACATGGCTTAGCAGCTTGATTAGCTTGTACATTATGGTTAAATGATTGCATATTTTGGTGAAGGGGTGAATTAATTACTGTATTAATTATATGTGTTGAATAGATTGTTGACCTTAAAATCATTGTGCTTTACATACTTGTGCTTTATGTTTTAAATGATTGTAATATTGGGTGTAAGGGTGTTTTTAATGCTATTTAATGTATAATTGTAAGGATTTTGGTCTGAATTTCGTTCTATGCTAATTTTTGTTGTACACCATGCTTTGGTTGTTGTAATTATGAAAATTGCTTGCTTTAAAGTGTTGTAAACCATGCATCATTTTTTGTACATCTGAATTTTTTGGAAAGAGAGTCCTTCCTCCATTATAAGTAGTATAGATACATATCTTTAATAATAAGAAATATAATCCAAACCCTAAACTTAATTTGACCCAAACCACTATTGGGTTTGGGCCAAGTAACCTTATCTAACATTTTTTTGCGGACATAATTATCTAATATATTTAAAAGTCAGTTTTTCCGTTTTGCCAAAAATGAGTTTTCATTGGTTGGAGCCCCGTAAGTTACTGTTGCGTCCACTGTTCATCCGTTATATCCACTGTTCCCGTTCCGTTTTCCATTCTAGATATTTCTTCACACATAATATCCAGTCCACAAACGTACACACTGGAAACTTCTTCCCCATTCCCCTCTCTGAAAAACAAACACTCCTCTCTCTAAAAACACACACTCACCAATTATTCATAGATCTATACACAACCAAGATGCAGATAGCTTGATCCGAATTTTATAAAAACAAAAGGTTAGTTACTCATTCTATTTGACCAAATCTTTTCCCCAATTTTTTTGAAGTCTGGCCTAATTTAATTAGATTTTTAGTTTTCTTATTATGGTTTTTGGTTTTCTTCCTTGATGGCATACAGGCCGTTAAAGACACACACACAATATGGACGAGTTACTACGGCTGTGTGTTACTTTTTCTTCATCCATTATTGAATTTCTTGATGAAGGTTTATTTTTGTTTTACCAATTTAATGGTGTTTGGTTTTGTGGTTTCTGGAATTAGGGGTTTTTTTTTTATGTTATTGATTTGACCTCTTTGGTGTTGATTCGTTGGCGAGAAAATGGTTTGGTTTAACTAAGTTGTTGTTTAATGGGTTTGGTTCATTGCGTTTAAGTTTGTGCTTGATAGAGAGAATGCTGCAATAGTATTTTCTTATATATGTTGTTTTAATGATTTAGATATTTAAGGTAGCTATGGATATTGTTCATCGATTAACCGGGTAGGATGACGGATTTGAGTCGCTTGGTAGCTACTCTAGGGTAGTTCTTCCAGCTTTGTCACGTCTTCTAGGTGAAAAGAAGGTGATATGTTCTTTACGCCTTTATGTTCTATTGATGGGAATTATATTTTTATGTCGTGTTTATTATGATTATACTTCATAGAGGTTATAGCTTCAAAATAGTATAACCTCAAAGTTTAAAAATAAGGAATTTAATACCTGGGCGGATACGCATTCCGAAACACTCCCGCAAAATAAATCAAATAAAACAATATTTAAATTTACTTTTAAATTATGATAGTAAAAATGTACTAAATGTGATATCTAACGTCTTATTGTCACAAGTATACAAAACCAACCAACAAAGATTTTGGAGGCCTTTTATGTAAACGAGTGGTCGGCTGAGGTTGCAAACCAAGGTTTGTTGATTTATTTATGTGCATTTTCTCATACTGTATGTAGTTTGGCTTTTAATTGCTACTCATCAATACTATATTGCTATTGTATGAAACATTATATTAGCCATCTCAAATTATACTAAGTGTTTACAATTTGTTGCCATTTTTTTGTATCAGATAACAATGAACAGCAAAATGATCTCACTCCCATGAAAGTGTTCAACGTGTCACACGTGTTCCTGAAGGTAAATATGACTGCAACTGTATTTTCATTTACCGCTATATTCATTCATATGTACGTATAGGATTGCACCTAACATTGCGGCCTTTTTATATTCTAAAACATGTTTGCATTTTGCTATTGTATTTTTGTGGCAGCTATTGGTGACAACCAACAATAAGATGATAATATTTCTGATGAAAATATTGAAACTATAAACTCTATGGATTAAGGTAAATTGAAGCCCTGCTATCTTTGCAATTACCAATAGACAAGGTGATACGTATGCAGGAGCTATTTTCTATATGCAGCCCTGCTATGCCATCTACACTGTATAATAATTGGGTTGATCTACATTGCTTATCTACTATTTGTTCTTGGAATAGGTGTTGCTTTATGTCGATCCGAATATAAGCTCTTCTAAGAAAATGGAACATGTATGACCTACACAATTACAATCGCGAGTTTCTTTGACTGCGTTCACCCCATAGTTTTGGGTTAGCTATTTCACAAAGTATAAACAGGTGTGTAAGTACTTTCGTGTGTTTCGTGTTTTGTCCATTTACTGCTGTCAATTTTAGTTATTGTTGTCTATATATGGTTGCTCATTTTTCGTTTGGATAGGCGATGTTGTACGAACTGAAGATGGTGTTCGCTTAGGAGGTGAGCTGACGTGCGTCTTGGCTAACATATTATGTGCGACGCGTTGCCAGGTGAAGGCGGCATTTGCTTGAGAAGTACCTTATTTATATAGACATAGTAGTCGATCCTGCTGTATCATAAATTATATATAATGTCGCTTATATGTTTTTTTTTTGTTTTTCTTTTTTATAGGTGTTGTGCGTGAACGCCCATCGAGTAGACATCTGCTAGACGGTTTGTCCAATCAAGATAGTGTTTGCCTGGAGAGTAAATGTCTGAATACATATGGTGCTAAGTTTTAGTAACCGCAAAATACGTTGGTCGATCGAGTGCGGATGAAAACTTTCATCAAAATGTATTGCGTGTGCGGGAGCTACCCAAGATAGGACTAACCGTCATCAAGAACACCTTTTCTACGAGCCAGTTCATTTGCATCAGACTACATAGCTTCATTTTTCTTCTCATCTAGAGCCTATCACTTAATAGAATAACATGGTTGGTACAGGAATGGTTGCCATGGTGAATTCAGGACCAGATTTGAATAGTGCATAATTTTTCATCACTCCAATTAAGGCCTACCGTAAGTTCTTTGTTATTATTTTATCGCATTGCCGTAAATGATCGTTTCCATATTGTTAGCACTCACGAATGGAGTTATATATTAACCATGATTTCGTGCTTAGTTTTATGCATCTGCTTTTTTTTTAAAGATACATTGAAGCAGGCGTCATTACTATTTTGATTAATTGATTTACAGTTAGATGTTAGTTTCATTGTGGCTAGATACGATGGCTACAAATTTTGTTCATTTTAGAAACGGTCAAAATGGGTGGTTTTTGTACAGATTAGCTCATAATGACCCAAAAAATTTTTGGATCACTAATCGTGTCACGAAAATAAGTGCAATAATGAGTAAACTGTATGCATTAACAATGCTCTATGTTCTATGTTTCGCTTTACCTGAATACTACGATTTTCAGCATAACCACTTCTAATAATAGTACTTTACCTGAAACAGTTGTCCTGCTGTGAATGCCAAGGTAAATCCAATACTTAATTGGAAGACTATATCCGAAGGAAATGCTGCTCTCACATCAACAAGGACAAGGAAAACAATTGACGATATGTGTTGCTCTATGCATTGTGATGGATTACGCTAAATTTGATGCTCTTTTTAAGGTAATATTATCTTTTTATAATGCCTATGTTCGCCTACAATATTATGATGAGACGTAGATATGTGGATAGTCTAGGCCAGCATTGAGCACTAACAAGTTTCAACGAATATAGGTAATAAGACCACTTAGGGCAATGTATATTGTTAGAAGTACAGGTGAATGAAAATTTGTCTTGCGTTACTTTCTGCGGGTGTATAGTGTTTAATGTTAATGACTTTGAATCTATTATGTTGAAGTTTGTTGTGATAATATAAGATTCTCCTGTTAGTAACTCACAAAATGATAGTAGGATTGATAGTTTATCACAATCAAATATAGAAGCTAAGTGTGAGAAATTGAACACATGTAGAAAATATGAAAACTGTTGTTCACGTGGTTTGGCAGTTTGACTACATTTATAGACGTTGCTAGCATTATATCATAATTAGTAACTTCTGTAATATTCATGACATCATGTATAAGAGTTGTGGGCAACAACCCAATATAATCATTAAGTTAAGAGGGTCTATAAACTCACCAATCTATGGTTTTTTCCTGCTTCTACCTCTATAGTTAGGACCACATGTATGAAATGATTTGTGAAATAATGGTCATGCGCTTGGACTCTCTATGTGATTGTTTCTTGGTGACTTGGACAATCCAATAATGCAAGTAGAGACCACTGGTAAGCATCAATATATTTATACAGCAAAGCATATGGGTAGAAGAACTAGCGTTTCTTCCAAGGCTTTTCCTGTTATGTGATTTATTTCGTCTGCCGCTGAATGTGCCATTCAATAGACAACATATGCTAATTATTGCATTGTTACTATATTAGTTTCTTTACATCGTGTTCTTTGAAACGTCTGATGTTGCTCTACTGATGTTTGGATGGTCATACTAAGGTCTACAAAGATGCAATCATGGAAGCAAAGCTCATGCTCATCAAAGACGCAAGCAAGGATCACCCGTTATTGTTGAATAATGCTACAGAGCTAATATATGTATATAAAAGATCTGCTTCTGATTAGCGTTCGAGTTCTTACTTTCTTTGTCATCTTTTGTAACATGTGTGTTTGTAAAAAATAGTAATGCATTATTAGTTTGCAAGTTGCTTATTTCAAACTGCTTCTGCTTAAGATGCGTGATACAAAACTATAACCACATATGGATTTAAAAAAATGAGGCAAATCCCGCAGCAACGCGCGGGCTTCCATGCTCGTTTGTATATAAAAAACAAACGAGTGAACGACACACAAGACTTTATCATAAAGAAGCAAAATTCATTCACGAGTATCTTTTCATTGTTTTGATAGACGCTTGAGTAAACAGCGTGCAGGAGCAAACACATTTTCAGAGATGCCGTTCCGTTTGTTTGCCGTATTCTTGAATTGGACCCCTTTAATTATTAAAATAAATGCAATATATCCAATAGAAATTATTTCTTTAAAGTGTAATCAATAATTGTTGTTTATTAAACAGTTATATGCCACAGCAGGATATATCAAATTATTAAGTATTTACTAATTCCATGATAACCAAAAGACATGACTTATACGATCATAAGGTGCGTACATATTAATACGACTTGTTTTGACTTGTTTTTCTTTGCAGAATTTTTAATACGACTTGCAAGATCATGCAACTATTTAATATAACATTATTGCTTTCAATATATATAGTTTTTTTTTCAAAGCCTATGCATTNAAGACTTTATCATAAAGAAGCAAAATTCATTCACGAGTATCTTTTCATTGTTTTGATAGACGCTTGAGTAAACAGCGTGCAGGAGCAAACACATTTTCAGAGATGCCGTTCCGTTTGTTTGCCGTATTCTTGAATTGGACCCCTTTAATTATTAAAATAAATGCAATATATCCAATAGAAATTATTTCTTTAAAGTGTAATCAATAATTGTTGTTTATTAAACAGTTATATGCCACAGCAGGATATATCAAATTATTAAGTATTTACTAATTCCATGATAACCAAAAGACATGACTTATACGATCATAAGGTGCGTACATATTAATACGACTTGTTTTGACTTGTTTTTCTTTGCAGAATTTTTAATACGACTTGCAAGATCATGCAACTATTTAATATAACATTATTGCTTTCAATATATATAGTTTTTTTTTCAAAGCCTATGCATTCAAAATTTCAAATTAGTTGCATGTTTCTTGCAACTATATATATATATATATATATATATATATATATATATATATATATATATATATATATATATATATATATATATATATATATATATATTTTTAACTAAACTGTAAGGTATAATTATCAAAGAGTGTAAAACAGGAATACATTTCATCTCTAGAATTTTGTAACGCATGTGCTTCCATATCTATAAATACATAATAGGACACTTGTAAATGGTTAAGTGAAACAAACGTATAGATTTAAAAAACGTTCTTGATGGGTAAAATAATACTTCTTTTAATTTGGTTGTTAGATAAGTTGATTGAACAATCTAGCTACCTTAACATCATATCCTATTTCTAGCTAGTTATATATATCACACACCACTCACCATACGTTAGCTATTTTTTTTGAACAAACATAGGTTAGATAATTGACAACTTTTAGTTTGTGTATGATTAATAGGTGTATATCGATTTTCAAAAAAAAAAAAAAAAGGTGTATATCGATAACGTGACACGTTCTTCCTTCTATTTTACATTACCACCGATGAAAAACGCTAATAAAGTAAACATTTTCAGAAAAATTCATGGTGTTTTGCACGAATTCAGTGTTATATATCTAGTTGCTGATTATGTAGGTGTTTCTATAATGTACATAAAGAGATTTTTTTAAAATAATTTGGCATGCATGTATCTAGCCATGCATAAGTAGGTATTCACATTTGCTAAATTAGATAAATAATTGACATATCTAGTGTCCCTTTGTGTAGAAAAATACAAAATTCTCTAAGAAACGAATAATTAAGAATTCTCTCCCCATAGATCGGACAATTTCTCTTTAGCCACGACTTTTAACCTTTTTAAAAGTCCTTATTCTTGTAAGTAATCATATATATAAAAGCTTAACACTCTACTTAGAAAACCCTTGCAACCACCAAAAACATCCATACACATATTAAATGGTAGACATAAACCTCCCAAAGGCTCTAACCCAATCACTACCATCACCACCACCACCATTTCAGTCATCACATAGTAAATCAAACATGCCCATGCTATACTATGGCCTCGTGGTAGTAGCCACAGCAGCCATCGTCCTAGCCATCTACAACCTCATAATAGTACGTTGGTGTGCCAATCAATACCGTCGTTCACGTGAAGCTAATCCACAATTTGCTAGTCACAGGAGACCCTCTACAAGCCGAAACAACAACATGTCATCATCACTAGCACCTTCTGCCCTCTCACGTGGTGGTTCAACCATAGGTTTAACGTCGAGTTTTAGATATAAAAAGGGTATTATTGAAGATGCTAACAATGATAAAGCTCAGATGGATAATGATATCGAGTGTTCGGTTTGTTTATCAGTTTTTGAAGAGGGTGAAGAGGTAAGAAAGTTGCCAAGATGTAACCACTCGTTTCATGCTTCATGTATAGATATGTGGTTATACTCTCACTTTGATTGTCCGTTATGCCGTGCTCCAGTGGTGGACACGTCAGAGACACCACAGCAACACATGCATACGGACTCTGAACATTCAAGAGATAATTTGTTAGTTAGCTCTTCTGTGTAAATTATACGAGTATTGTTTCTTCTTCTTCTTCATCTTTTCTTTGTTTTAGATAAGTATATTTTTGGTGATGAACAAAATATGGACGGAAATTATTGGATTAAAGAAAAGAAAACAATGAAGTTAAGTTAATGTTGTTGAAAGGTTGGCACTCGTGGGGCCTTATCTAAGAACTTAACACATCAAGATGTTACATCTTTTGTTTTTTCTTACGTATGTTTTTGTACATATTCCATCGTATTTTAGTTTTAATATTAGATATCTTCATGATTTCATCCAAAACATTACAAAATCTTATATAGCTAGATCTTTAATTAAAAAAATGTCACGTTGTGTGTGTATATAATATATATATATATATATATATATATATATATATATATATATATATATATATATATATATNCATCTACAACCTCATAATAGTACGTTGGTGTGCCAATCAATACCGTCGTTCACGTGATGCCAATCAACACTTTGCTAGTCACAGGAGACCCTCTACAAGCCGAAACAACATGTCATCATCACTAACACCTTCTACCCTCTCACGTGGTGGTTCAGCCATAGGTTTAACGTCTAGTTTTAGATATAAAAAAGGTGTTGAAGATGCTAACAATGATAAAGCTCAGATGGATAATGATATCGAGTGTTCGGTTTGTTTATCAGTTTTTGAAGAGGGTGAAGAGGTTAGAAAGTTGCCAAGATGTAACCACTCGTTTCATGCTTCATGTATAGATATGTGGTTATACTCTCACTTTGATTGTCCGTTATGCCGTGCTCCAGTGGTGGACACATCAGAGACACCACCGCAACACAGGCATACGGACTCTGAACATTCAAGAGATAATTTGTTAGTTAGCTCTTCTGTGTAAATTATACGAGTATTGTTTCTTCTTCTTCTTCTTCTTCTTCAATCTTTTCTTTGTTTTAGATAAGTATATTTTTGGTGATGAACAAAACATGGACGGAAATTATTGGATTAAACAAAAGAAAACAATGAAGTTAAGTTAATGTTGTTGAAAGGTTGGCACTCGTGGGGCCTTATCTAAGAACTTAACACATCAAGATGTTACATCTTTTGTTTTTTCTTACGTATGTTTTTGTATATATTCCATCGTATTTTATTTTTAATATTATATATCCTCATGATTTCATCCAAAACATTACAAAATCTTATATAGCTAGATCTTTAATTAAAAAAATGTCAAGTTGTGTAATATACAGGAGTATATATATTGTTCTAGTTGTTTTTAGCAAAAGTGCAATACAACTGCTAATTAAGGAATATATATATATATATATATATATATATATATATATATATATATATATATATATATATATATATATATATATATATTGTTCTAGTTGTTTTTAGCAAAAGTGCAATACAACTGCTAATTAAGGAGTATATGTTATTGAAAAACATCATTATTTAAAAAGGTAACTTTGACATCAAAGGATATAATATGAGTAGTTAAATTAAGAAATAGAATGAGCATGCATGCATAAAGTCAAAGTATGAGGACAAATTAAAGGGCCGTACGTCGACCACACATATATGCAGTCCAGAACCAAACACCCCACCAAACCTAACTCAACTTAACTTGTCTTGTTGTTGGTAGATTATCTATCTCATCCACACAAATTTATACTTAACAAATGTCTAGCAATGTTTTTTATGTAAGTACTACGATTATAACTTATTTAACATGAGTATGTAGTAAAAGGCTTTATCGCTATTAACCATTTATAAGAGCTACATATATCTTGGTCGATCAGGAGATCTATGTGTAATTGAGAAACAAATACGTAAGTTTCACTTGTTAAATACTTAGACGGTTTGAGTCTAGTCCTCAAAAGGTTTATACCGGCGGAAAATCGCGACCTCTTGCACCCTTTTATGGTGCTGATCACTAGCCCTTTCCCGAAAACCTAACCTGATGCAATAAACATTTGTTATTGACTTTTTGTCACGAGTTAAGATTGAACCAATAGCTTTTTTTAGTGGTTTTTTGAACAATTAACTTGATGATCGCGGTGTGGGAGTAATACCATCAAAGAAATGCGCCAATGGTATGAGTCTGTGTATAGTAAGTCGACCTTTTAGTCAGATTAGACTATTGGCTATGTTGTTCATTTTTTTTGGCCTGACGAACAATTTAGCTTCAAATTCAGAGAACAAAATATTTAGTTGGTTTCAAACGTCAAAGAAAAAGAAAAGCATTTAGCTCGATCCGTTCGATAGAAAAATTTAGAGATCGTATGATAAATAAATTTTTAATATTTCTTGTCCTAACTTAAATATATAATTAATCGAACGACGTACAGAAATAATATTTGATCATTAAGTTTCCTAAGAATAATAATTATAGCATATGAAAAGACTATATATCTGTTTCAAACACGATATTTCAGCACCAACTTATGGACATTTAGAATTTGAGATCTAGCTATCCCCTTGTGAAAAAATAAATAAAAATACTAGAATTTGATTAACTTATAACTCAGCCAAAATGTATAAATGAGTGATCTAAAAACCTTTAATTTTGATCACGGCACTCCAGGCCAACACACGTAAATAAATATGACGAGGCGTAGAAGGGGTGGCGGGGGAGGAGGAGGAGGAGGAGGAGGCGACTCGAGGAAGCCAACAGATTCATGTCATCAGCCTCATAAAACAGATGAGAAAGAACCCGATAATGATATATCTAATGATCATAATGTTAAGAAAGCGAAAAAGAAGAAGAAGAAATGGAGGTGCATAGACAGTTGTTGTTGGATGATCGGATCCATTTGTTCCATTTGGTGGTTTCTATTGTTTCTATACAACGCCATGCCTGCGTCGTTTCCTCACTATGTCACCACTGCTATCACTGGCAAAATACCCGACTCACCCGGTGTCAAATTGCATAAACAAGGATTAAAGGCCAAGCATCCGGTTGTTTTTGTTCCCGGCATTGTCACGGGTGGGCTTGAGTTATGGGAAGGTCATCCGTGCATGGATGGCTTGTTTAGGAAGAGGCTTTGGGGTGGCACCTTTGGTGAACTCTATAAAAGGTTACATATATAATTAACTTCTTATTCATATTTCAATTCAACTATTTCTTCTACGAGGGCTAACGTCATGAAATACCAAACGGTACGTATACATGATTAAGTAGTGCGACATTTAGCTTGTTAGATTCTTTAGGGATATATATGCGGTTGAAGTAAATCCAAATCATGCATAATATACAACATGTTTAGGATGTTCATTCATCTATTCTCATTTAGATCTTTGAAATACACACAAGAGCTCATTTATACCGAATAAAAACCTGTATTGCTTTTGAGAACTTGTTAAAACACACCTGAAATTAACAGATAAACCTTGTTTTTCTGTATCAAATATTATCCAAGGATTACACCAACACTTCTGACTTCCTAAAAAAGGTGTATATCCCTTATAATACTTTTACTTACCAAGATAAGCTATTTAAAATAACATAAGCAGTTTGACTTTTTTAAAAGGTCATCTGTCAGCTATCCATTTTTTAGAATGAAACTGTGCCATAAAGACTGATGGTTGATGCAGTGTGGTAATTGAGTGGAGAATTTGCTCTTCTTAATCTCCTTCCAACTTTATGCCTCGGAAACCTTCAGTCATCTTCGCTCTTATATATTCTTGCATAGATGGTATAAAAAGAAAAGGACTTGATATTTGTCACCTATATATACTACTATCTCCAATATTGCCTTGTAAGTAGTCTAAGTAGCGCTGCAAGCCTGCAATTTGCCGCTTAGTATCTTTTGTAGATTCTTGGCTCTACTACCATGTATATCTGTTGTTTTAGCTTTCAAACTGTCGATACTGGTATGATGATATATACATTTAAGACATAGAGAGTTGTCTTTAAACTATTTCATGATGCTTTTTCTTTCTATTAAATCCTCAACAAGTTTGAAAGTTTTTAGTTGAAAATTGGAGCTTGTAACTCTTCATTTTGAAGATAATGTAGCATGTAGACGACTAGTTCCGCAAAGGTACATAAATCTGAAAATTTATATGTTTAAACTACACTGCTATGAACCACTGAGAGCTTATCTTATTAGTTCTACAAGGCAGTAAATGAGAATATAGGAACATCCAATCGCAACCATCATACGTAGTTTGGCACATAGTTGTGAAATCTCAATACTGCAAGATGAAATTATGTCTGTTGGAAAAAAATTGAAACATAATGAGCAATCACTTACAAGGGTTAGTTTTTTATCTTATGCAAATTAGTCACTGAGATGTATTTAGAACTATAAATATAACCACATCCTATGATCCTAACCTGCACAGTTAAGTCAAAACACAGTAAAATGTACCCATGTAAGGCATAAGTTAATTTTTTAACTAAGCAGGGTCCATCTGATCACAAGGTTCTTATTCTGGTTTTAGTTTTTTTGTTACTGAAGTCATTACAAGTGCTATAGGAGATAAAACATGTGAGAAAGGTGTATGTTGTATATGAATATTGATGCTTACTTTATATTGTGTAGGCCGTTATGTTGGGTGGAACACATGTCACTGGATAACGAAACTGGGCTTGACCCTCCTGGTATAAGAATCAGGCCAGTATCTGGTCTTGTAGCAGCTGATTACGTGACCGCAGGGTATTTTGTATGGGCCGTTTTGATTGCCAATCTGGCTAGCATTGGATATGAAGAGAAAAACATGTACATGGCCGCTTATGATTGGAGAATCTCCTTTCAAAATACCGAGGTATCCTTGTAACACAATAACCTTCTACAAACATAATAATGTGCCTTGTTATTTCTAAATTATAAAATGATAATTAGATACGAGATCAGACTCTAAGCCGGATGAAAAGCAATATAGAGTTGATGGTAGCTACAAGTGGTGAGAAGGTGGTCGTGATTCCGCATTCAATGGGCGCACTCTACTTCTTGCATTTTATGAAATGGGTTGAAGCACCGCCTCCCTTAGGTGGCGGTGGAGGATCAGATTGGTGTGCTAAACACATCAAGGCAGTCATGAATATAGGTGGGCCGTTCTTGGGGCTCCCAAAGATCGTCGCAAGCCTCTTTTCTTCAGAAGGCAAAGATATTGCTGTCGCCAGGTGTTTTTAGCTTTGATGTTAATGTTAGTTCATCTTAGTGAGGTTTCTAAATTCTAATTATATATCTTACATGGATACAGGATGGTTGCACCCGGTTTTCTTGATAAAGATATATTCGGTTTACAGACTTTACAACATGCGATGAGAATGATGCGTTCTTGGGATGCAACAATGTCTATGTTACCAAAAGGCGGGGACACTTTTTGGGGTACACTTGATTCAGCTCCTGAAGATGGTCATGAATGTGTTTCCATAAATCAAAAAACAAACAAAACTTCAAAACCCGTTAACTACGGGAGAATGATATCTTTTGGAAAAGATGTTGCTGCATTACATTCATCAAAGATCAACAGAGTGGACTTCAGGGTAATCTTTTGTACTAATTAATGTTTATGTCATATACAATATGTGTTTATTTAGAAGTTCTTAACTTTTGAAATTGTAGGATGCTGTTAAAGGTTTTAGCTTTGCAAACACAACGTGTCGTGATGCATGGAATGAGTATCATGATATGGGAACCGAGGGTGTGAAGGCTGTTGTTGATTATAAAGTTTACACAGTTGACGCTGTTTTAGACCTTTTGCAATTTGTAGCTCCAAGGATGATGAAGCGCGGTAGTGCTCAGTATTCATATGGAATTGCTGACAATTTAGATGATAAAAAATACGAGCATTTTAAATACTGGTCAAATCCCTTAGAAACCAGGTGAATTAAGAAGACGTATTCTTTTGTTTCCAAGTTAAAATCATATTTTTACAAATAATAACATGATTAATACTTATGCAGATTACCAAACGCCCCTGACATGGAGATATTTTCAATGTATGGAGTTGGATTAGCAACAGAGAGAGCGTACATTTACAAATATATTCCAGCTGCTGAATGCTGCTATATTCCTTTCCAAATTGATACCTCTGCAGATGGTGGAACCGAGCAAAGTTGTCTAAAAAACGGGGTATTTTCTGTTGATGGAGATGAAACAGTTCCGACACTGAGCGCAGGATTCATGTCTGCAAAAGGTTGGAGGGGAAAAACCAGGTTCAATCCTTCGGGTATTAAACAATATATACGAGAGTACAATCATGCACCACCAGTAACTCTATTAGAAGGAAGAGGCACACAGAGTGGTGCACATGTGGATATAATGGGTAATTTTGCTTTAATAGAAGATATTATACGAGTAGCAGCCGGATCTAATGGGACAGACATTGGAGGAGATCAAGTTTACTCTAATATTTTCAAGTGGTCTGAGAAGATCAACCTACAACTATAAAGTATACAATGCTGTTTAGCCGATAATACAGCAAAATGTTTCATGACATATGAAAAGCCCGTCGAAATGAGAGACCATCCTCATTTGCTGCTAATGTGGTTGTGCAAAGCCTTGTGAATGATTTGCAAAATGAACGAAGCTAAACAAAGGTATTAAGTCGTCTATTACGATTATACATAACGTGTACCATGTTGTTGCGGTCTGCTAGCATTTGATGGTTACATAAAAATGGGACAATGATCATCAACTCCTTCTCTTTCACCGTTTTTACTTATCTCAATGATAGACAAGTAAACTCATTGTAAGTTTTGATTATCTAATTCTAAGCATACGATGTTTAAAAGTTATGAAATATTATTTGTAGCTAAGCTATGAATGATCTTTTCTACATGTTGAATATTGTCTCTTTTAATGTTTCAGATAAGATATATTTGAATGTTGTCTAATAAATGAAGCGATCGATTGATTATTTTCGCGCTGTAGCCTCTTCACGAGGGTGATTTAAGTGCAACGAAATGCCTTAAGAATATGGTTCGTGAAGCATCTGGCTACGTCGTTTCTTGTTGTTTTTGCACAATGTTATGCATCCAAATATATAAACAAAATTTCGTTTGGATATATAGACATTATATAACTTGATAAAAAGATCAGAAACATATAGATTATAGATGTAACTCTACAATGTTGTTGTATTTTTTGTCCGTAATCAAGCTTAGGCATGTCAAAGTAGGTGGCCTTCTAAGGTGTGAAGAGAGGTGCACACCATGTGTCAAGGCCATGACGGGGGAGGAGTGCACCACGCGTGAAGCACATGTTTTGAGAAAATGTTAGGCGCATACCACAGATTGAAGTGGAGGGTGATGGTGTATCTTTTGTGTGTCTTGTAGGATATATGTGTGTTTAAGAACATTTACAATGCAAGCTTTTTACGATAGCTTTTTTCTAAAGATATTTTTCAAAAAAGCTTTTAAAAAACTTTTGCTTTAATGTAAAAGAAGTCATTAAAGGTATAAGTTAGGCAAAAGCTTAACAATTCTCAAGTTATTGACAAAAAAGTATTTTTAAAAATAGCTAAATGCTAACTAAAAAGTTCCTTCTAAATATATAAGTAAACGGTAATTAATATATTTACCACTAGAGTACTAAATGGATGTAAAAGGGGTGAGAAATGCAAATAATGTGAACTGTGAAGTTAATAATATCATTAAGGTCAATTAAATTGTCTATGCGTATCTGTTGTGTGTCATAGTGATAGTGATTCTTTTTGTAAATAAGTAGAGTTGATAAATGAAAAAGAGATTATTATTATTATTATTAGACTTTAAAAAGAAGAAAAGAGGCAATAATTATTGAGGAAAAAAGAAGTGACTTAGCATTTGAGTGGGTCAGACGTTTCCCCAAGCTGACGCAAACTTCTTCATCCTTTCAACTCACTTTTTATCCCAAAATCATACTCTTCCGATTATTTTGGTATGTATCAAAATAATCTTTCTCCACCAATAAGAGTTTTGTAGTTGCAAATGATATTTGATTGATTGAAATATATATGAAAATGTATGATTTTAATTCAAAGATTAATAATTATGGGTCGGATTACTTTGGTAAAATAAACGCACAACATTTTACACATGTTTAACAATATTTCATTCTTTTCTATGGGTTTAGTTAACAACCACCTTTGTAGTTGTATTTAAAATTTCATAATTAAAAAATTAACAATCAATAACATCGCATTCAATGTTTAAAATGAATAAATATGTATAATTATGAAGTATGCTAGTTCATTTAATGCTAATTTTTTTAATTAATGGATGTTTAAATATAACCCCAAAGGTTGTGGTTAACAAAACCTCTTTTCTATTAGTTTTGTTTATAATACTCCTTTATCTCAAATTTATTGTCCATGTTTTCTCGGGTTATCCCAAATTAATTGTCTACTACTAAAATTAGAAAGGGAATTTTGATCGAGTTTACCATATTACCATCATTTGAAGTTATTATTACAAATTTTGAAGCAGGAATTAATTAATTAGTTAAGGGTAAAACAATCATTTTATAAAAATTAAAAGAGATAAAACTGTAATAATTATGTTTTTTTTTTCTTAAACTGCTATATGTTTTTTGTCTGTAGATAATTATTTTATGACGAAGAGAGTAGCTCTGAAGGCTGTGATTAATAATATATCTATTATTACATGATCTATGTTAATGATTATGATCGAAGGATAATCACGATAAAAGTGAAAACAATCTCTGAAAATACAGAACTAATTTTCACTTGGAAAATACAGAAGTAATAGCAAACACTTGATTATGATTAGATATTTTAATTTTCCAGTAATTAAAGCTCACTACTTAACCAGAACCCTCAAGTCTATTTTTGTTTAATATTGTTACAAAATGAAAAGGAGGGATGTGTAGTACTACTAGTCTTAATTGTTTTCTCTAACTATATGATAAATGTGACACCGTTCAAAGATGTCTAACGGAGAAAGAACCAGTAGTTTTCACATAATAAATTTATTTTTGCTTTTTCTAACTATTTATAAACACGACATGTGAAATTTCAATCATTTTCTATATTAGTACGTATCAATTTAGTTCTCACATATAACATCCTTAAAAAAGTAAAAAAAAAGAAGAGTTGACTATGCATGTATAAATGTCCGGTTCGTATTTATTGCACACTAGACTAGATAAAAAAGGGAAAAAGCACATTGGCTTAAGTGGGGCTGATTGTGGAGAGCCTGCCAGTTGTTCTTGTCTATTTATTTTCTCCAAATACTCCTCACATGTGTTTTTTTTTATATACGTGTCATTTCTTTATAAAGTAAACAAAATTATCTTAGAATTAAAAAAAAAAGTGCCAGTACTAACAACTCCATTATTTTGCAAATGGTACCAAAATTAAAAAGAGTTTTGTATATTTAAATTTTTGATTGTCATACATCAATGTACAATAAGCTACAACTGGTTGACAAAAACTAATACATAAACTCTAATTACTGTACTTATCCAGATAAATATTAGAGACAAGTAGGGGTGGAAACGAGCCGAGCCGCTCGTGAAAAGCTCGGGATTGAATCGGTAAAAAGCTCGAACGAGCCGAGCCTAAACGAGCTCGAGCCCGAGCTCGAGCTCGAGCCTAAATTGAAGCTCATTTAATAATCGAGCCCGAGCCCGAGCTTTATTTAAAAAGCTCGAATAGGCTCGCGAGCCTAAACGAGCCTTAGTATATTTCACATATTTATACATATAAAATATTAAATATGTATGTGTATTCTGGTTAGACAAGTAATAAAATTGGAAATTGACAGGGTGGTATTGCCTTGGTGTCTGTCTTTATTATTCCAAATAGTGTTACTATTTTTAAAGAAAAAGTTAAGAAACAATTATTTATGTTACTACTGAGGTAGATAGATAGAGCAAAACCAAACCAAACCAAATGACAGGAACAAAGTGAGAGTTTCAAGGAAGGAGACCAGACATGCCCAACCTCACCCAACATCATCTGTCCTTCTTGCTTCCTTCTTCAACTTCCCAACAAAGGTTCACCTGATCTTACTTGGCTTTCTTTTCTTGTTTAACCTTTTCTTGATTCTCATCAATGCATACTTTGCTTAGTTAGCACCTCTAGATTCTTTGTTTCTAAGTTTTAGCACCTATGATTATGAAAAAAAATATAAGGTTTTACTTCTTCAGAGATAAAAGTCTTTGACTCAGATGTACACGGCCTAACCGAGGTATCACCCTTTCCTTGGCCAGATGTGTACCTACTACCTAGTGTTGCAAGTATATATATGTTCATGGTGGTTCTTTCTTTTACAGTATATTAATAGATGGCACCTTTTTATTCTCAATGATGTTTTCTTCATTGCTATATCTGCTTAGATTTGCTTAATAAAATCTTGTTTTTCAGATGTATGATCTTTTGACCTTATTAGTTATCACCTAGTATTGTTAGGTGTTTTGAGATTTGACAACAAAGGCTTCAAACATAACATGTATCATTTTTGTGCTTATGTTTAGTTATCTTAATCTTTGTGTATTCGATTCAGGTATTTAATTTAACCACTTGGAAAGAGGAAGCAGTTACTATGTTGTTTCTTGTTAATTTACTTTGATGAAGTTCATTGTGAAATGTTCTGAATGATTCAACCATTGTTTCCAATAATTTTAGCTTGAAGATGGTTCCTGCACCTCATTTCTCTGCGGACACACCTGAGTTGACTCACAATCAAGATTCATCTACTGGCCATTCATCTGATCAATCCAACAAGGATGATGATATTTCCACACAGCTGATCCATTCTCAAGATCAATGCATCTCATCAAGCTCAGGTAATTTGACTTTTTGAATCATCACAGTTCGCTTATACTTTTAAGACTAACCATTATATGAAACATAGTAGTTTGCAAATTAAGCGATTTTAGACAACTCAAAGGGGAATTTTTGCCTAAAACTGATTGTTGTATAGTCTTGTTTATAAATTTCCTTAAGAATAGTCTATTTGCAACATATAGCCAATACGATATCCCTTAGGCGGCATCACATTACACTGGAACGTATAGCCAATTTGATACCTTGCAAAAGTCAGTGACTTGCTTTTATTTTATTTATTTTATTTTATTTTTTCTGTGAATTACTCGTTTGTATAATCTTCTATGGTACTTTTGTGATTTACTTGTTTGTATTATCTTTTATAGTACAGACTTGCATGAGTAGAAAATGTATAGGTTTGTACAATAGATTGCTTGATAAAAAAAGGCATAGTACATAATTCTAATTCACCAAATATTTAAGGCACAAGGGTGTGTTGGTACTCATGTGCATGTATTACACAAGCCCTAGACCAAAATAATAAAAGAAATAAACAAGACTACTAATGTTTACTTTCACTCGGTGAATGAACCAACTGTTTTTTATAAGTGAATAGTTAAGTTATAAAGGTTTATGGTGTTTTAGTTTGACTCGGTGCACCATTAAGAGTCTCATCCGTCATTAGCCTCCCTCCACCACCACCAGTCTCGATGTCTTAATATTTAATTTATATCTGGAGTCTTATCACCAGTTTTTAAAAAACTACCCATCACTTAGTAATACTGCAATGTAACCCTCATGCTGAACCTACTGATGGATTGATTGCTCGTTGCCTCTTTCATGTCCTGATATCTTGAAGATGAAAGTTACAAGAGGCTTGAAGAAGCTCAAATAATCAAGCCTATCTTATTCATGGGCAATCCAAGTTTTGGCATGACTGATCATCAACTCGAAAAGAACATGCCATTAGTATGTTGTCACGACTCACATGTCACTCTCTTCTTAATTTGTTTAATCGCATAACTTGTCAACGTTTTGTATTTGGAAGCAGGTTCAACATGCTTATGCTGATCATTACTTGAATGGCCTTTATGGTGGTTATGCACCACACCCTATGGTAATGATTTTTGTGAGCATTTTGATGTCATTGAACATAAAAGAAATGTACATGTTATGATGCAATCGATATTGGTGCATTGATCAGACTCAACCTCATATGGTACACATAGCTCCCGCTCGAGTTCCACTGCCCCTAGATCTATCAGAAGACGGTCCTATTTATGTCAATGCGAAACAGTATAATGGTATTCTCAGAAGGCGTCAGATTCGTGCTAAACTTGAAGCTCAAAACAAACTAGTTAAAAACAGAAAGGTATGCGCGTGCCACATTATTTTTTCCTTTTATTTTTTTGTTTTTATCTCCATTAAGTTTGTATGTGTGGATTGGGTTTTGCAGCCTTACCTTCATGAATCGCGACATAAGCATGCCCTGAATAGGGTGAGAGGATCGGGTGGGCGGTTTCTTCCTAGCAACAAACAACAGAAATCTAAGCCTGCTAGTCGGTTTTTAAGCTCCCACTGCTCTTCTGCATCTTATCCATCTGGATCGGATCATGTGATGTTTTCACAGACGGAGCATGGGTTTTCGAGCATCTCCTGGGGAAATGAAGGGTTCCTGAGCAATGGGGATCATAATATGGGCCGGTGAGAAACAAGTTTCGCTCTTCTTCACCGGCAGGCAACTCATCCTTGGCTTTGTTACTTGTTAAGTTCTGATGTTCATTCTGTGTTCGTCGAGCTTAAGTTCACTGTTACTGTTTCTGTTTGAAAAAGGCTTATTCACCACTTGACTCCTATAAACTGAAGGAAGACTGCTTTCTTTCAGATTTTGGGAATTGTAATTTGTTACTGTACTATCTTTTAAACTATTGGTTTGTATTTACAAGATAATTTGGTAGTATTTGAATGCTTTGTTGATTTATCAAAATATTTGAATGTATCACAAGATTGGTTGTTGACAAGTCCTAAATTTAATATTATCTTCAAATTCAGCTTTTGTGATCGCCATTTCTAAGATGAAGCAGTGTTGAATGTATGTTTATTACATGACCTACAATGGATTTGTATTCATTTTCGGATTCTACTCACAGCAGTGGATAATTTGGGCAGCCTGCTACATACATGTGTGGCGTCGATACTGTAAGGGAAAGCAAGAAAAAACTTTAAATTTGACGCTGAAGTCAGTTCAGCCGGATATATTATAGGCGAAGCGATCGAGAGAACTTCAATCACAATGGCTTCTTTGCAGAAAAAAACACATCCAAACAGCAATTTACTTCACATATAAAGAGCAATCTGTATACTTCCCATCAATACATTTTTTGAAGATACCTTCTGTGTTTTGCAGAAAAAACACATGCACTTGTCATCCTTAATAATACACCCAGACACAACATCCGTAAACCACACTTGAATTACGAGGGAGCTCATGGTGGGTATGGTCAACACGGATCTCCTCAGCAGAAGTTCGCCAACAATTAAATCAAGATCATCAAAAGATTGAAAAAGTGATGCCTTGTAGAAACTAGTTGTCATATCATCATCTCCATAATAAAACTCTCAAACTTATGATAAGCTCATAAGTCTCAAAAGAAGCAGGAAAATTAAGGCTTATAAAATAGAAACCGAAATCAAATAAGCTCACATATAAGCTTAAACAAACACCCCTTTAACATTGTGATGTTTCTAATATAGAGTTTTAAATAATTCAAGTGGATATGATTGTAGATTAGTAAATTACAAGCTTGTTAGTATTGTTGATAATTCACAATTATAATAGCAACTAAAAGTAGAGTGTAGAAATAAAAAAGATGGGTAAAGTAAAAGGGATAAATATAAAAAAAATAGAATAGAAGGGGGACTGATAATGAAAAAAATGGAGAAATCCTTGTAAATAGAGGATTAGGAGGAGGAGGTTATAAAAGTGAAAAAAAACACAAATTCATTCATTCATTCATTCAATTCAATTCAATTCGCAACTTTTAATTTTAATTTAAAAAAAAAATAAAAAAATTAAATCGTAAGAAGAAGAAGAAAGAAATGGAATACAATAAGCAGCAGCAGGGACAGGGGCGGACGGTGGAAGAAGTGTTTAGGGATTACAAAGGTCGCCGTACTGGCATCATCAAAGCCCTTACTACCGGTATTTTTTTTTAAATTTATTTACTCTCTTAGGGTTCTTTTTTTTTACCTATTAATTAATTAATTAATTAATTAATTTGATGATGTTGATTGTAGATGTTGCCGATTTTTTTCAGCAGTGCGACCCTGGTTAGTCTCTCCTTTTATTTATTTTTTACAAATCTGAATCTTCATGTACGGCAAAAATCGAACAAGGTGAAGGTTAAGGTTAATGTAACAACATTAACCTTGTCGGCCTTTTTTTTTAAAAAAAATACAATAATTCGGATTTTTGTGACCATTTTACCCCTATTTTTACTTTTGCTACCCTATATTAACAACCAACAACCCAGGGTAAATTGGTCATTTTACATGAACAAAAAAGTCCTAATTCAAATTTTTTGTAAAAAGATAGCTACATAGGACTCGAAAAAGTGTCAAGTTAGATACATTTTTAGATAATTATCACTTTTTGAAAAAAAATGACATTTGCACTGTTTTATTTAGTGTTTGTTTCACCCGCACACACGTTAACTATTGGATTATCTTTTCACACATTTTCGTCCCAATTATAATATTTCAAAATCCTACTAGTAAATGTTTATTAATTTCATGTCTAGATTTAAGAGTCACTTTGATTCTCTTTTATGGATAGGCTCATGTGTCGTCATTTCATTGTATACCTCAGTTTTATTAGCCGCCTATTGGGACTCATGTAAGTAATAACCATTGCCGTCTAGTTTTACAGACATGAACATACAAACATATGGATTCTTTGTTAACATTGCCGCTTGATTGTGTCTTTCTATCCCACAGTGCATCACTGTGGACATGCACTCTAATTGTATTTTATTTTTCAGAGAAGGAAAATCTTTGCTTATATGGATTCCCTAGCGAACAATGGGAGGTAAACTTACCTGCAGAGGAGGTGCCTCCAGAGCTTCCTGAGCCTGCTTTAGGGATTAACTTTGCCAGAGATGGGATGCAAGAAAAGGATTGGTTGGCTCTCGTTGCTGTCCACAGTGATGCGTGGCTACTTTCGGTGGCGTTTTACTTTGGTGCCAGATTTGGTTTTGACAAAGCAGAAAGGTTTTCCTTTTGTCGTTAATCATATATTATTACATTAAATTCTGCTGTTTTTTCTGATGTTCATTCTGTGTTCGTCGAGCTTAAGTTTACTGTTACTGTTTGAAAAATGTTTATTCACCACTTGACTCCTATAAACTGAAGGAAGACTGCTTTCTTTTAGATTTTGAGAATTGTAATTTGTTACTGTACTATCTTTTAAACTATTGGTTTGTATTTACAAGATAATTTGGTAATATTTGAATGTTTGTTGATTTACCAAAATATTTGAGTGTTGGTAGTTGACAAGTCCTAAATTTGGGCAGTCTGAGTGCTACATACAGCATGTGTGGCATAGATACTGTACAGGGAAGCAAGAAAAAACTTTAACTTTGATGCTACCACTGAAGTCAGTTCAGCCAGATCTTTTATTGGCGAAGCGATGAAAAATCAATCAAGAGAAGTTGAATCACAATGGCTTCTTAAAGATGAAAAAACAGATCTTCAGTCACATTAGAGAGCAAGAAATCTGACCAGTGACATAAGTCTCAAAATAAGCCGGAAAATTAAGGCTTAGAAAATACAAACCGAAATCAAATAAGCTCATAAGCTCACATATAAGCTTAAACAAACACCCCCTTAACATTGTGACGTTTCTAATATAGAGTTTTACATGATTCAAGTGGATATGATTATAGATTAGTACTGTATATTACAAGCTTGTTAGTATCGTTGATACCCTATGACGGTTATAAAAAGTATTCCGTAATAGCAACTAAATAACAAGCCATTTGGTGTTAATGATGTTTAAAAACCTTGAAATGTCAAACAACATGTCGTGTTTACACGATGCCGGGGTAGCTTCAAAACGAATCACTATTTATCTATAATCAACAATAGTTCTTTCACAGTTGCTTACTAGCCTTACATCAATGCTAGTTAACAATCCTCTCAAGTGCCATCTTATCATTTCTATCTCACAATAGTTTCATCGTCACCACTAGGGGCGGCAATTTATAACCTGACACGAAACTCGACCTGAGATCGACACGAAAATTAACATGTTCGAATTGAGTTTAAATAGGTTTCAGGTTGTGTTCGGGTCAACGAATTTAACTTGCTTATTAAACATGACAGGTTCGGGTTGGTTATAGATTAAACGGGTCGACCAGTAAAACTGTTTAAATTTTTTTAAAAAAATTAAAAAAGTTATATATAATTTTTTATACGGGTTAAATGTGTTAAATAATTGACGTAGATTAATGAACATGTTAGTTTGGTTGACGTAGATACCACTTTACCGACAGATTTCACACCGACCACGACTCACCATTGTAGATGAGAGGCGATTTGCACATTTTATTGTACAAGTAGTAGATAAACCACAATATGTTCATTGTACAACTATGTAATGCACAAACTACAAAGTATGTGTAGAAATAAAAAAGATGGGTAAAGTAAAAGGGGTAAATATAAAAAGAATAGAATAGAAGGGGGACTGATAATGAAAAAAATGGAGAAATCCTTGTAAATAGAGGATTAGGAGAGGAGGTTATAAAAGTGAAAAAAAAAAAACACAAATTCATTCATTCATTCAATTAAATTCGCAACTTTTAATTTTAATTTAAAAAATTATTTAAAAAAAATAGTAAGAAGGTGTTTGGGAAATGGAATACAATAATAAGCAGCAGGGACAGGGACAGGGGCGGACGGTGGAAGAAGTGTTTAGGGATTACAAAGGTCGCCGTACTGGCATCATCAAAGCCCTTACTATCGGTATTTTTATTATTTATTTTTTTTTTTAAATTTATTTACTCTCTTAGGGTTCTTTTTTTTTACCTATTAATTAATTAATTAATTTGATGTTGTTGATTGTAGATGTTGCCGATTTTTTTCAGCAGTGCGACCCTGGTTAGTCTTTTTTTTTTTTTTTTTTTTTTTAAAAATCTGAATCTTCATGTACGGCAAAAGGCGAACAAGGTTAATGTTTACACCATATTTTATACGACGTTAACCTTGTTGGCCTTTTTTAAAAAATTGGATAATTAACACAAAAGTTTTTAATTCCCACTTTTGTGACCATTTTACCCCTACTTTTACTTTTGCTACCCTATATTAACAACCCAGGGTAAATTGGTCATTTTACTTGAACACAAAAGTCCTCATTCAAATTTTTTTTGTAAAGATAGCTACATAGGACTCGAAAAAGTGTCGAGTTAGATACATTTTTAGATAATTATCCTTTTAAAAAAATGACATTTGCACTGTTTTATTTAGTGTTTGTTTCACCCGCACACGTTAACTGTTTCACACATTTTCGTCCCAATTATAATATTTCAAAATCCTACTAGTAAATGTTTATTAATTTCATGTCTAGATTTAAGAGTCACTTCGATTCTCGTTTATGGATAGGGTCATGTGTCGTCATTTCATTGTATACCTCAGTTTTATTAGCCGCCTATTGGTAGTGATGTAAGTAATAACATTGTGAGTTGGATGGCTGGATGGTAGAAACCAACATGAATGTACAACTGTTTCAAATTACTACATTCATGTAAAACAAGTGTCAAGAGTTCCATTTTTTATGATTAATTGATGATAACAAACCGAATAGTAATCGACCTCTTTCAGATCCTTTGTCTTAGGAAATTTGAATATGTATGTAATCTTGGTAGTATTGGATTGATATCTTTTAGCATTTTCATATTCGATGGTTCAATCCTGGAAATGTAACCATTGCCGTCAAGTTTACAGACATGAACATACAAACATATGGATTCTCTGTTAACATTGCCGCTTGTTTATGTCTTTCTATCGCACAGTTTCATATATGTGCTTGTAACATGCACTCTAATTATGTTTTATTTTTCAGAGAAGGAAAATCTTTGCTTATATGGATTCCCTAGCGAACAATGGGAGGTGAACTTACCTGCAGAGGAGGTGCCTCCAGAGCTTCCTGAGCCTGCTTTAGGGATTAACTTTGCCAGAGATGGGATGCAAGAAAAGGACTGGTTGGCTCTCGTTGCTGTCCACAGTGATGCGTGGCTACTTTCGGTGGCGTTTTACTTTGGTGCCAGATTTGGTTTTGACAAAGCAGAAAGGTTTTCCTTTTGTCGTTAATCATATATTATTACATTAAATTCTGTTGTTAAAATTTCTCACAAGTTCAGGAATAGATGTTACAGTGGCCTATCTGTTTTGAATTTTTCTGAAAACCGATGATTGCATCTGCATCTATAATTATGTGTAAATCTAGTGTGCTAGTCGTTATTAAATCTGTCATTCCTAAACATCATACGTTGTGCATTATAGGGTTCTGAAAACAGATGATGGTTGTTTAGGACATATGATCATTGCTAATATATATTCCATTGGAATGCAGGAAACGCCTCTTCAGTATGATAAATGATCTCCCAACAATCTTTGAGGTTGTGAGCGGAATTGCCAAGAAACAGCCAAAGGAGAAGTCAAACCACAGCAGCAACAAATCCAAGTCTAATACCAAAGGGGTAAGAGATCACTTCCATCCTTGGTTTTCATAAATTCCTTAGATTTTTTTTATTTTATTATTATTATTATTATTATTATTATTATTTTTTCTTCTAAAACTTGAAATCTCTCAGAAAGTTGAGTTTTATGTCTGATAGAGTGTTAGGATCACGTATTAATAATTTTTAAAGGGAATGATGTACAACTGTATTCGTTAAATGATAATGTCATCATGATTTAGTGTGCTTTCCCTTTTGTCACAAGCTGTTAAGCCACCTGATACTGGTGTTAGCGGATATGCATAACACGCTATATTCAGTGCAGTCACACACAACATAAATGCTCTTTTTAGTCACTTTGGTACCTTATTCTTCTGATGCCGTATACTTAGTTATAACTGCTAATGAGATCCTTGTCGTGGATAACATTGCTAGTGGGAATGGTCTATGATATAGTGGTATTGATAAGATACGTTTTTTGTAAATATTAAAAATGATATGCACACTTTTGCCTTTAGATCTCACCCTTTGAACAACTGGCCAACTGCATTACATCGTGAGATATTTCACATCGCATCCTATACCAAAAGTTGTCATTTCTTTTTCTGAATTTCCTATTATTTTTGTGTCCTTTTCTGATGTAAAAGAAAGAGTCTATTACAGTTTATTGATGATTTTGTTTTTGTTGCTGTGGGGATATAAACAGCGAGGCTCTGAACCTCAGGCGGTGAAATATGGTAAGGTTGAAGAAGAAGAAGTGGAAGAGGAAGAAGATGATGAGCATGGTGATACGTTGTGTGGGTTTTGTTCAGAAAACTATGCTTCAGATGAGTTTTGGATTTGCTGTGATTTATGCGAGAGGTGGTTCCATGGAAAATGCGTAAAGATTACTCCTCAAAAGGCTGAGAGTATCAGTCACTACAAATGTCCTATCTGCAGTGGCCACAAGAGACCACGACCTTGATTCATCTTTCACTCACCCAACACAAATCTATTTACTTTTCTTTTGCTATGCAACACATCATTTGCAGCATGTTTTGGATATCAGTTCGAGACTTAGATGTGTAGAGCTGGTTACTTTTGTAGGAAAGATTCTAGCTTTATTTTGGTTTTTCAACTTATCTTTGGAACCTTATTGTAGAGTTTTCTCTTTGCAGAAAATCCATTTTGGTTTTATCAAGAATTTTACTAAAAGTTGTTGTGTATCAAGCAACTCAGATCATGTGTCATTTGCTTGTTAACTTGTTCAGACGGTTTTATGTATATGTTTGTTCAACAGACCAAGAGACTGGTTAGGTTCGTTCTATTTGGGACTGTTTATGTTCTGCGCGCCTATGTTCAAACCCCGAGAACCCATGTCTAGTTAGTCACAAAATGAAAACCATACAAACTGAGAAAATCAGATCAATGAACATTTAACTTAGAACAACAAACATAATAAAATCATACACAAAATCTAAATGGCATTCAAAATAACTGTTTTCCCAATTCAAGTTTCAGTCCGAGGGGGTGTGAAACATTGGTCAAAAACATTTACGCACACTGATACAAATCTTTTTGATGAACACATCTTATAAAGCCACCACGCTTCTAAGTTTAAATTATGGACGTAAAATGTCCAGACAACAGGGCATTCTCTATCACTGAGCACTAATTTTCTAAACCCATCTTCAGGACTTGTTAGAGAGGTTTCGGAACCTTTAATGTATATCATTCAGGGCCTTCATCATCATGTCATACAAAACCTGCTCCGCTAAGTAACTTGACTGTTTCATTTGGTATGATAACATTTGGATTCCGGACAGGTGGATCTACCTTATTAACTGATCCTTTACCCTTGGATGATATGCTCCACAAACTACCAGAAGATTTATCAGAAGTAGCAGCCTTTGACTTCATGAGCGGATGCTTTGCATTCTTCTTCCCCATCCCATTTGCAACCAGCCATCGAGATCCAGCCTGTTGTTGTTTCGTGTTAGAACCCCAAAGCGGCTTCTTACTTGGCACAGGCTCGCTTTTCACACCAGCAACATGCACTTCTGTGATCTTGAACTGAGGAACCAACTCACTTTCTTCAACACTGATCTTCTCTTCTTCAACGACAACTTTTTCTTCAACAGGAACTAACTTCTCTTCGACTTTTACCTCATCTTCTTCTACGGGTTTGTTCCACAATGAATAAATAGAGCTGTAAATTTTGGGTTTCGGTGGGACGAAGACTCTCTCAACTTGAACAAGAGCAAGCATTGGAGTCCCAACAGGCTCAAAGTTCCTTAACGGGTCACGAAGCTGAACCATTAATGCCACAGTGAAATTATTCCCTAAAAGACCGCCTTTCTTTGAGCCTTTACCTCTTCTTGCACGCATTAAATCACTAGCATGATGGGCAGCAAGAATTTTTGAAGTTCGTTCACTCAACTCATCCCCTTCGTCTATTTCACCAGAGTCTAGTCTCATCCACTCATCGAGAGTAACAGACAAACCCATTATTCCATCAACATCATCTTCATGACCACCACCACTACTCTTAACATCCAACAACTGCAGTCCTCCGGTTCCTTCCAAACCCAACGACCCATCAAAATTGACTCTTTTGCCCTCAAGAGCGGAGATTTCACCAATGGATTGAGGACTAATGTTTGACGGTGCATCCTTATCTGACATGCCAGACTGTATTCTTAACCCCTCAATTGATAGGGCTTCGATCTTGTTCATAGCCAATGGCGCAAGGTCCTCCAGTGACACATATTCTGGATCCGGCTCACCCATATCATATCGTTGTGACCTGCGACCATATGTTTGTTTATCGGAGTGATCAGTTGCAAATTGCCCAACCACTGGCTCTTGCTGCAATGAAGCTTGCCTGTACATAAAGATCGGAATATTCTTAATTTTAGCAAATTTATATAGGAAAGTTTTTATACAATTGATACAGGCAGATGCATACCTATCGGGTGCCTCCAAAGAGGGTGTGGATTCCCAGGCGATTTGTTGAATGGTCTTTCCAGATATATCTTCCAACGGCATCAGTTTATTTGCCTGCATCGAAAGCTTTTCTATACCAACTGACGCCAAACCTTGTAACACATCCATTATGCCAGAACCCATTTCTGCAGGTACAACAACTGGACTAGACACCTGCATAATCAAGTTCCCTCCGCTTTTAGCATTCTTGAAAATCTCAGGATTCATCGAACGTAAGAACCCTCCGTTACTGGTTTGTACAAATGGCCCTAACCCTTCTCCAAGTGGAGGAAGCTCAAGTGGCTCTTCAAGAGAAAGGTCAGGTGGACCACCGGATCCACCCGAGGTACTTGATGGTGAGCGCTGAAAAGCCTTTTCGTTTAGACCCCACTCACGCATCAAAGCTTCTGTTTCCATGTCTTCCAACACGGATGCCTTTGTTTTGTTCTGTACTTCTTCAGGTATCGAGTCCCACATTGACGTAGACGGAAAATCACAGTTGAACCCGATTTCATCATCGTCGTCAATATTGAAGTTAAATAGAGAACCATTAGCCAATGAATCCTTCTCAAATTGCCTTAGCAACCGTTCTCGTGGAGAGTTTGACTCGCTTTCAGAACTCAAACCAAAGGGACTGTGTTCTATTCCAAGCATGTTCAAGAAATCATCAGCCACAGTCTCGGTAGCATCATCCAACTTGAGCGATTTCCCTTTCTCTTTATAGCCAATTTTAAGCTCTTTATAATTCTCTTGTTCCAAGTTTTCACTTTCTTCATATCCAAAACCCGATTCTTTGCTGCATACAGCGTTTTCATTGTCTTCTTGAGAATCAGATTCATCATTCTCAAAGTTCACCACATTATTCAGAGCCAACTCCAATTCTTGCAATAGTAGTTCTTTGTCGTCAAAGTCTTGACCTTTAGTATTGCTCTCAGTTACCACACACTCTTCTTGTTGAAGTTCGGATTCTTTGACCAGTAGTGATTCAAGATGAAGATCCCCCTCATCGGCTGGCTTTTCTGAGCCATCAAGACCTTTTAAAGAACATTCTTCTTCTTTAGCCATTATATCGTGTTCCGGTTGAACATCGTCTTTAGCGCCAAATTCTATTCCCTGCTCTGAGACAGAAAAATCACTTATGATGTCACTACAAACAGGATCAGGGGAGTTTGAATCTTGATTCGGGGGTTCAGTAGGTACAACTTCAACATCCCGTTTGGTTTCATAGTCAACAGAGATAATTGACTTCTCTTCTTCGAGTTTCTTATATAGCACACTAACTGATTCAGAAAGTTCTGACTTTGATATGGGCAAAACCTCATGAAGATCCTTCACATCATCTACAGAACGACCAAAGGAACGAGATGCAAGAGGAAGACTATCACCTCGCCTGATGTTGTTTTGACCAGGTGCCTTGACAGGAGATTTAACCATACCAGGACTACTATTGCCAACAACTGAATAGCCGAAGCTAACATTCATAATCCCACCTTTTGCCTTACCGGACAACCTATAAGTAGTAGTCCACTTTCCGGAGCTTTTCTCCTCCTCAAGCTCCTCCAAAGTGAGAGGCAGTAATCTAGTAAGGTCAACCCTATGCTTCCCCAAATCAAGCTCCGGGTCACCATACACAGACGCATACAACAAAAAATGTTTAGCCTCATACTTAGCCGAGTGATGGGGCCCACTCCTACTACCATAAACCGAGCAAGTATTCGTCATCATCTCCTCAAACTCCGCCACACCTTGTATAACCGGCACAGGACGAGTAGTCAACTCACCATCACGCCTCTTCCACTTAACACACATGGTAAGATTATCAAAACTAGGAGGCAACCCTTCAATGGAATGAACTTGAAGAGAAAAACAACAATTAAACCGCTTGTTACGGACATGAGTAAAAGACTTCAAAGTATTCCAACTCCATAACGACTTCTTATCCTTTAAAAACCGATCCTCGTTACTACTACCTTTGGCCTTAGACTTAGTATCGGGAAATGAAGGTCTAGCAACGGATTTCGACCGACTAGTAGCAGCAGAGTTAACAATCCTAGGACGCGCCTTATCATCATTATTATCATGATACAAAGCTTTACTCAACACACCAACATCATTAATAAACACTTGTTCATTTCCACTTTTTCTCGACATCCTTTTTTCGCAACCTAAACAATTTATTAACCTTAACATTTCAGTCAACCATATTATATAATATAAAAATAAAATAAAAATAAAAACATCCAAAGATAAGACACAATCAAAGGTTAAGAAGTTACAGGTGACCTAAACTAGTTAAAAATCCTAGGAAATTGTTTCAAATAATCTACATATATATAAAAATATAAATACTGAAAATAAAAGTATGGATTGAACTTGCCTTGATAAATCCGCGGACAACCTTAAAATTTATATTTTTGGGTTGAAGATGATCCTTAAATCAAGGAAACATGTTGCAGTTACAAATTATTATATATTAGATTAACTTATGTAACGCAAAACACTTATCTTGATAGTAGTAGTATTTATTTTACCCCCAAATGAATTTGTATCTGCAAAGGTTGGTTTGGTTGACTAAAATCTTGTGTTTCAAGTTCAAACAAAACATGTCTGAAAAATATATGTTTTTCTTACACTTTGCCCCCTTTTACTTTTAGGAATATGCTACCTCATTTTTAGAACATATGCATCACCCATTTGTTTATTTACTGTATTTTTTTTATTTTTTTATTTTTTTTTTAAATGTAAAATAAGTTTTGTTTGTCAGAAAAGATTTTTGAGAGATTTTAGAATTCACAACATCTTAAAGAGAAAAAGTTTGAGTTTTTGACTTTTGGTAAGGCTAGTTTCATAAATCAACAAAGTACTTGCACGTTGTGACTGCAGGTATCGTGTAATTACATAAATCAGCAGCATGCCTCATTACTTTTTACGTTTGCTCAAAGCTTTTAAGGGCATGTTGATGGTGAAACTTATAAAATAAGTTTTATTTGGCGGAATTGTTTTTGAGATGTTTTAAAATTACATAAACTATCAGGTTACTCGTACGTTGTGATGCTGTCATGGCGGATACCATGTTATTTGGTGAGCAATATAGAGGCGGCACTTTGTAACTTAGTAGGGTTTTTTTTTTTTTTTTTTTTTTTTTTTTTTCCATCATTCAATTCTATTGACTTATTTATGTATTTTCATTAACAATTGTAGTAACCCAAAGTTATAACAAATATCTAAATTAAATATTATGAAACGGAAATAACTTAAACCAAATTTTAAAGGTGTAAAAGTTGGGCATAAAGTTTGTTTTTTTGTTTGTTTTGTTTCGGTTTTTTTTTAATTATTATGTATTATTATTGATTATTATGTGATTATATTATTATATATATATTTATTATATTATTATTATTATTATTTTTAAAAACAATCAGTAGTTACATTTAAAAAAAATTAATGAGCAAAAACTATTACAAAACTGTTACATGTTTTAAGGGTTTATCTTTAATACTTTGCATGCTAAATTGTTGTCTTCCACCCACAAGTATAACTATTACCAAACATTACTCAAACCTGCAGGCTTTAGCTACCCATCTAATTCGCCACAATGTAACAACAGTAAGCATACACATATTCTATTATGAGCTTCAATCATTGCTATTTATACTAAATTAAGGATTCAGATCCAATCAGAAACCCCGATATACTGAATGTGCATAAGCATATTTTTTCTTTCTTTGTCTTTCGTCTTTAATTTTGATTTGTAATAAGTATTATGTTGGCACCTTGCATTATTCGTGACAAGAAAACTTTAAGGTTGAGTCTGAGACAATAAAATCGTTTTCTCAAACCCCAATATAAATAAATTTATTCGTGAATTAACAAAACTTTTAAGAAGAAAAATTTCATGTTTAAGTTAGCTGGGTCTTGTGGTTGATGCGCGATCGGTCCGAGATTTGCTTCGTGGTGGTGGATTGGTCTTGATCGGTCGGCCAGGCAACAAAAGAAAAAAAAAAAAAAAAAAAAAAGGCGATTTGGTAAAAAAAGAAAGAAAAAAACAAAAAAACTTTTTAATAATAATTGGACCGATTCAGACTTTTTTTTCTTTTTTTTTTTTTTTTTTTTTTTTCTCAAAGCATTATAATACCCAGCCTTATTTCCTCATTTCATTGCACAAATTCAAATAACAACAATCTCATCACCTTCAAACACATTCTCTTTATGTCTTTCGAGCTATTTTTTAATTCTTCGTCTTCCGACAATGAAGAAGAAGTTATGAGCGAGCTTGCGGAGTTTATGTAGTTTGCTTGGGTCGAGTACCAAGTGTCACTGCCAAAAGTCCCACGAACTTACGTAGCTAGGGATCATCAGGGTGCTCATGATCATTTAGTGGCGGTTTACTTCTCTGAAAACCCAGTGTAAGACAAAAGAACATTTCGTCAGTGGTTCCGAATGAGCCGAGTACTATTCTCACAAATTGTTTAAGAGGTAACCGATTATTCTCCTTATTTTCAACAAAATCTTGATTGTACGGTGGTATTTCCCCATTGATCAAGTGTACTGCGACAATTCGTCAATTGGGTTTAGGCATGATCCAAAATGTAGAAATACGTCCCCGGCTTCAGCTTTTCACGCTCTTTCCATTCTCGTGCTCGTTTTTGTCCATTTTGTCTTTCTTTTTGTCCTTTTCTCGTATCCGTTACCTGCACATACAAACACAAAAACAAGGATATATTTGGCATTTATGATACGTTTTTGGTCTTTTGAGTCCGTTTTGATAAATAAAAGGTATATAAATTCACACATACCAATTGGTAATCCAATGCTTTAGACAAAAGGAAGGGATCGATTACTTCGATACCTATGCACCAGTTGCTCGTATCACTACTATTAGATTGTTGATAGCCTTGGCAGATATTCAAAATCTGGTGATCCATCAAATGGATGTCAAAACAACATACTAATGGTAATTTGGAGAAGAAGTGTATATGAAGCAACCGTAAGGATTTGTTATGCCAGGTAATGAGTATAAGGTGTGTAATTTAGTTAAGTCATTGTATGGGCTGAAACGAGCACCTAAGTAGTGGCATCAAAAGTTTGATGAGGTTGTTTTTGTAGAAAACTAGAATGGGGGGTTGAATAGTTTTACGTCTTTTTAATTTGTTATGAAAGCTTTGTTTTTAAAACTTTGATTCGATCTTATGTGAATTCAATTGTTGAGCAATATAAGCAAGTATAATCTAATAGTGTAAATAATGTAATGAAATGAAATGAAAGATAGGGATGGAAAGATCAAACCACAACACACGAATTTATAGTGGTTCGGCTACAAGGACACCTTCCTTACCCTACTCCACTCCCCGAGTACCACACTCGAGAGTTTTCTTCACTATGTCAACAAAATCCCTTATGGCGGAGAAACCTTACACACCTTGGCTTACACCGATTAACGACACTAAGCTAAATGTCGAGTTCTAATCCTAGCTAGAACTAATCTCACAACTACTTCACACCTTCTTCGCGATGTCTTCACAACTTCTTCACGACTTCTTCACACCTTCTTCTAACTCCAATAACTTCACAACTTCTATACTACTTCTTTACACCACAACTAATTACTACAATCTACTTAAGCACACAACACTTTACAAATTATCTAGCACTACTACAAGATGATATTAATCTACACAACACTACTTCGTATATAGATGTTTGAAAGAGTATTCTTCTTTTGCACTTGAGTGGTTGAGTCTTTGGATCACTTGGAAACAAAGACTTATGATTATATTATCAAAGGGTTTAAGAGAATAGGAAAGGAGATTTAGATCAGAAAGTTTAGAGTGCAAAAGGTGGTGAAAAAAATCCAGGAATGATCCAGTATTTTTAGGCAAAGCTGGAGACAGCAGGAGTGTGGTCGGTCCCCTTAAATATTAAGGGGGCCGCCTTTATAATTAAGGGGGCCGCCCAATCAAAACGTTGCCCAACTTTGTCTTTTTGTGGGGAAGGTTTTTTTAAAACGTTTTTGTCATTTTTGGTTGAAAATTTGAATTTATATATTTATGGTTAATTAAACATTTTTATTTAATACCAAAAATGATTTTCTAAAAGATATAAAATGTTTGTGACATTTTATAAAAAATACAGTGATTAAGAAAATGTTTCTTTGATCATATAATGCATTAGACACTTTGTTTATTCATACCTTAAGTGATTAAGTTGTTGAAAATATACAACTAAATACTTGTTTATGTCATAATCTCTAGTTTAATGAGTTTGCATTTTGTGATTATCAAAACATAGAGATATCGAAAAATATTAATAACGTTTTTAGGCATTATTTATATCAACAGTTTTGTCAATTGGTTTTATCCTAAATCAATCTGAAAAATGTGTATATAGCAAATTTGATTGATCCGATAATGGTGTTATCATTTGTCTATATGTTGATAACATGTTGATTTTTGGTACTGACCAAAATCAAGTTGATAAAACTAAGAAGTTTTTGTCATCAAAGTTTTCCATGAAAGCTATGGGAGAAGCATACATTATTCTTGGTATTAAGATTAAACGTGAGAATAGAGGGATTGTGATTACACAATCTCACTATATTGAGAAAATACTCAAGAAATTCAATTGTGAAGATTGTTCTCAGGTGAGTACTCCCATGGATCCGGTGGAGAAGCTTATGCCAAATACAGGTAAACCTGTGGCTCAGCTCGATTACTCAAAAGCCATTGGTTATTTGATGTATGTTATGACGAGCACTAGACCTGATATTGCTTATGCAGTTGGTAGATTGAGCAGGTTTACTAGTAATCCTAGTAGACATCAGTGGCATGCAATAACAAGGGTATTCAAGTACTTGAAAGGTACTATGAATTATGGTTTATCATATGGAGGATATCCTTCGGTGTTAGAAGGTTATTCAGATGTTAGCTGGATAAACCATGTTGAAGATTCATCTTCTACTAGTGGATGGGTGTTCTGGCTTGGGGGAGGTGCCATTTCATGGGCTTCCAAGAAGCAAACATGCATAACTAGTTCTATTATGGAATCTAATTTTGTAGCTTTGGCTGCTGCTGGTAAAAAAGCAGAATGGTTAAGAAACTTGATATATGAGATTTCAATATGGCAGAAACTGATAGCACCTATTTCTATCCACTGTGATAGTGCCGCCACATTGGCTAGAGCTGCTTATAGTCAAATATACAACACTTGGGTGTTAGACATAGTATGATTAGGGAGTTAATCATGAATGGTGTGATATCTATAGAGTTTGTTCGGTCACAACACAATTTAGCTGATCACTTGACGAAGGGGTTAGCTAATGATTTGGTGATTAAGTCTGTGATAGGGATGGGATTAAAGTCCACCTAAATCTACTAGCTATGAGATACCCAATTCCCTTCTAATACAATGTTAGAAGCTGAATTCAATGTGGGAAGCTCATAGTTAGAGATTGGAGCACAAGTGTTTATTTTTCCAAGGTATGTGTTCAGACCTGCAAATGATGGTTAGGTTGAAGAATATCTTCTTAATGGTTTTTTTGAAAAATTGCAAATGCAGGTGCAAGACTAAAAGGACCACCTATGTGAGCATGAAGTTTTGCCTCTTCAAGAAGCTTGGACTTGGCTTCCTACATGTTCATTAATGGATAAGGACACATGGCTTGTATAGTGTCAAGTATGTACAGTAAAGTGTTGTAGAAAGCAACTACCCTTAACTGTCACAAATGTCTGTTATTTAACAGACATACTTGGTCTAATTGAATATACGAATTTCACACAATTCTCTCTGTTTGCTTTGTTTTCTTGTGCCTAGAAACAAAGTGTTCTTCTCGAATTATCCCGATAAGGATTTCGTGATACACAGGCACCAATAGGGTCGAAATATTTTATGCGAAAAATGAACATACACGATTCGTGAAGATATCCAAGATTATCATCACCCTAACCCCGATTTCTAACACTTTTCAACTAAGACGTATCCATATCCCATTATGCCCAATACTAGTTACAATATACAATGCAAGTTGAAAGTGTCTTAGAGCATTGGGTACAATAACGTATTCCCACGTTAAACAATAACTTTCTGGCGTTAAATGGTGCGTTAACATACCGTGTGCGTGCGTTAAACGCACTTAACGTGCCGTGTTATTGGAATGACCCGGCGTTAAACGAGTTCATGAATAT
>LBNU01005935.1:148771-158994 GCA_014162995.1 Artemisia annua | reverse complement strand
ATACACGGAGGTGCCGCCTCTATATATGCTGCACCAAAATACATGGGTATTCCCGCGCATGACAGGCATCACAACGTACAGAGTAACTGATAGTTTCAAAGTCGGTAGGGCATTTGAAAACACTCTGCAAAAACCAAGTGCCTCCGCCAACATAAGAACTATTTTTATCAAGTTTCTACCGGACAGCGTGATCGTGCCCTTAAAGAGGCTTTGGAGCAACGTGACGGTAAGAAGATAATGCAGGTACGCCCGCCGCCGCGGAGTCTTATGTAACTGTCGACACGACTACTCCTGCAGTCAACACCCGCCGACCGGTGCAACGTATCTTGTCTGATTTCATGAAACTAGCCTTCAACAACAAGCTCAAACCTCAAAACTTTTTCTCTTTTAACCAGGATGGTTGTGAATTCTAAAACTCTCTCACCAAATCTTCCTCTCAACAACAAATCTATTTAAAAAAATAATAATAATAAAAACATACCACTCAATAAACAACATAAACAAGATGGGGTGATCGCACATGTTCTAAAACTCGCAGGCACAGCTTATTCCTAACACCAGTACAAAGGGGGGGAAAGTGTAAGAAAAACCACTATACCTTGTTCCAGGACATGTATTGTTTTGAGACTCTGAAACACCCAGACGTTTTAGTCACACCAAGACCAACCTTTGGCAGATACACATTTCAAGTTTTGGGGGTACAAATAAATACTCACTCACTATCAACCGACTAACGCTGAGGTTTTGCGTTACCCCTACCGCTGGTTTTGATCTATACTTGTAACTCGCAACATGTTTCCTTGATTTTTTAAGGATCTCTTCACCAACCAATCACTATATTGAATGTGCATAATGCATATTTTTTCTTTCTTTGTCTTTGTCTTTACTTTTGATTTGCAATAAGTATATGTGTGCAACCTTGCTATTATTCGTGACAAGAAAATCTTTAAGGTTGAGTCTGAGACAATAAAATCGTTTTTCAAACAGTATAATATAAATTTATTCGTGAATTAAAAAACCTTTAAGAAGAAAATTTACATGTTATTTAACAGACATACTTGGTCTAATTGAATATACGAATTTCACACAATTCTCTCTGTTTGCTTTGTTTTCTTGTGCCTAGAAACAAAGTGTTCTTCTCGAATTATCCCGATAAGGATTTCGTGATACACAGGCACCAATAGGGTCGAAATATTTTATGCGAAAAATGAACATACACGATTCGTGAAGATATCCAAGATTATCATCACCCTAACCCCGATTTCTAACACTTTTCAACTAAGACGTATCCATATCCCATTATGCCCAATACTAGTTACAATATACAATGCAAGTTGAAAGTGTCTTAGAGCATTGGGTACAATAACGTATTCCCACGTTAAACAATAACTTTCTGGCGTTAAATGGTGCGTTAACATACCGTGTGCGTGCGTTAAACGCACTTAACGTGCCGTGTTATTGGAATGACCCGGCGTTAAACGAGTTCATGAATATATATTTTTTTTCATAAACACCCCCTATAACGGCTGAAACTAGCCGTTGGAATTCAAAAAAATAAAAAATAAAAAATAAAAAAAAATAAAAAAAAAATAAAAATCATTTTCGCCCCCTTAACGTTTAAAAACGACTAGTTTGTTAAAAAAAACATTTTTCAAAACTAATTTCCAACCACTATAAATACCCATTTAACAAATCATTTTTTTCACACTTCCACTACTCAATATACTCTACAATACACTTCTATAAGCAAAAAAAAAAAAAAAAAAAAAAAAAAAAAAAAAAAAAAAAAAAAAAAAAAAAAAAAAAAAAAAAAAAAAGTCGGGAGGCAACAACAACAACAACGAATCGTTCATGAATCTCCTCGGTGGGTAGAATAACCCATAAGCGGGTTCATCTTCAAATCCGAATTGAAATAACCCAAACCAATTCGATATATCGAGTTAAGAAGTTTTCCAACAACGTCAAGCAATGCAATATTGGCAAGAAAGCCAACAAAATACCCTAAACTCTGATTTACAAAATCTACAATTCACACAACAATCACAACATTCACAAACCGAAACAAATGAAATTCCTGAAACACCTACGTCTCCACCAAAGAAATTCAAACGTGGTGGTAAACGAAAGTCCAAAAAATCCAAAGACCCCGAACCAAACGAGGAAAATGAAGAAAACGAGACCAGCGTGCATACATGTTGGACTCCAAGTGAGGAAAAATTGTTTGCCGAGTGTTATGTGGCCGCTTCCGAGGATCCCATGTCAGGCGTGGCCAAGATCGCGATACGTTTTGGCAACGGGTACAACGTGAGTTCAATAGGAAAAAATTTCAAAACTGCAACAAGGATATGCTCCAAGGCAAGTGGAAAACGTTGAATCGTGATTGTAATAAGTTCAACGCTTATTTCAAACGGGCGCAACGCGATCAAAAAAGTAGGGAAAGTGAGGTGGATATCCTCAAACGGGCGAGACAAACGTATCGTGACGAGCACAAAGTCGCGCCGTTAAACAACGAGGAGGCTTGGGATGTTTTGCGTCGTCATAAAAAATAGAACGTGCCGGAGCCGGTTGATTTAACCAGCGACGTCCCAAGCCAAACAAACGAGGTTTTGTTTGGTCATGATGAACAACCACGTCTCATGGAAAAAAAACGTGTTTCGAAGAAAGCCAAATCCAAGACAATGACAAGCATCGGGGGAACGAGTACCGGAGGATCTTTTTCTTCGGTCCAATTCGGGGAGCCTATGCAACAAGAGTATCGTTTAAACGTGAAGATGTGGCCAAGGCGTATCGGGCGGCCGCAAAAAAAGATGAAACACTAATGAGGTTGAAAGAGTTTGAATTTTTGTTGCTCGACACTACCGACAAAGATCCAAACTATGTGCGTTTGATCAATTTAGANGAACGAGTACCGGAGGATCTTTTTCTTCGGTCCAATTCGGGGAGCCTATGCAACAAGAGTATCGTTTAAACGAGAAGATGCGGCCAAGGCGTATCGGGCGGCCGCAAAAAAAGATGAAACACTAATGAGGTTGAAAGAGTTTGAATTTTTGTTGCTCGACACTACCGACAAAGATCCAAACTATGTGCGTTTGATCAATTTAGAAAAGGACCGAATCATCGAAAAATATGGGTTGAAAAAGCGTCAAGAATGAATAATTGTGTTGTGTTGTGTTTTTTAATTTCGTTTTTTTTTTTTTTTTTTTTTTAATTCCGTATTGTAATATGTTGATCGAGTTAATGTTATGGTTTTAAATAAATGAAGTATTTGTTTAAGTTTAGGGGTTTAATTTGAAAATAATTGAGGTAAAGTTGAATTAAGATGAGTTATGATAATGAGTGTTTTTTGTTTGAGTTAAGGTAAAAGCACACTCCTTATTTTGAGTTGAGTTATGTTGAGTAAAGCTGATGTGGAGCTGACGTGGCGGTGTGTTAAGTTTTAGGGAGGTGATTTGCACACTCCTTATTTTGATTGGGACACTCACAGAGTCACAGTACAACTATATAAAGAACATTGTAGACACTGTACAACTAAGTTATGCATAATTTAGAGTGTTCTAATAAAAAAACTTGAGTGTGCAAATCAATTCCCTAAGTTTTAATGTGATCATACCTAGTGCTCGTATAAATCAAGACATCTAGTCAAAACAGCATATCAAAGTACTAATTTTGTACATGTTCTGCTTTTGTTAAAACGTCATATCCTTTTCAAATGAGCTAAAAAATTTGGACATTATCAGATTTAAGTACTCCAAGAATTGTAAAAGACTTTCTGATAACACACATAACTTTTGAGATAAGATGTTACTTGATAAAGTAACTTTTCTAAATTAAATTGTAACAACTAACTATACACGTAAGTTTAATAGAGTTATTTTGCTGTTTTTTTATCTATTCTTGAGACTTTAATCTACTGCCTCCATTTAGGTAAAGCAAGAATTAACAAACAAGTAACTTCGACTTCAAACCTCGTCATAAAAAGGAAGTGTCAATGTCATCAATAAGGAACCCAAGCTACGTAACTCTCCCCATTTATAAAATTATCATGCCAATCTTGTCTTTAAACTTCTTAAAATGATTCTATTTCGTCATTTTTTGATGAATTGCTCATGAACATCACAAAAACACTAGTAAATACTATACATCATTATTAAATTGTTCACAAAACACTCTACTATTATACTATAACATTAGCCGCTTAGCTTTAAACCCTAAACCCTAAAAATTTCACCAAACATCACATAGATCATAGATGAAAAATAAATCAAATGATTTCCATTTCTTTATAATCGTATACTTAAAACGAAAACAGACGAAGTTTTCCCACTTCAAGTTACCCAAGAACCATGCAATATATAGAGATGAAATTAAAGAAAGATAATAAAGTGGATTAGACGAAAAAAGGGAAAAAAAAATGAAAATCCTTAAAATCATCTCCTAGCTAGAGTTACATCACTAATGAAAGTACAAAACACTTACACGGAGGATAAACAGTAAAGACCCATTTTTGACTCTCATCAACAACTTTACTCACAAGCACTTAAAATTTACATCCCATTTTATAAATTCAAGTGATGAACGTATTTACGGATTCATCAACCTCCAAAAAATTTTGTTATTTGTGATTGTTAAATGTTAAACCCCGTAGGTTACACTTTATTATAGTTCACTATAAATAAAGTATAATGCAACAATAAAAACCCTAAGTAAATCTTATGGACCCTAAGCCAACTAGTCTAATACTGAATTGTTCATGACACAGAAGACATCAATTAAAACATATCCAAATTCAGAAACAACATCATTAAGTTCAACAAATTACCATACATGCAATTATGCAAATAACAAAAATAATAAATCTAGCACAAATTCAAACAGTTAGGAGCTATTTAAACAGTTAGGACCACATCAATTAAACAAGTTAATTACTAAAAATAAGAAAGACCTAGCGAACAAAAAAAACCATCACAATATTGTCACATATATCATTTAACTATATATGACAACCACTACCCATATGTGAGTACTCCGTATACAATTCTCATATAACATAGTGGCCACCAAAGTCGCTTGTGGAAACCATTTCTTGAAACATACTGAACTTGCAGTCGCCTGATCCAAAACTTGCAGTCACAAGCATATTTGCAGACATCACAGACATATTTGCAGTAGAACACTATCACAGAATTTGATGCAGATACAATACTCACAGTAGCCGAAAATTCAACTCGACAACAAATAGCATTTAATATAAATACAAGCCTGCTCTTGCCTATTCAACTATCCATATCTTCATTTCTCACACACACAAATTAACACATTTCATTTCATCCAAAGCCATCGTTTCTGCTGATCGATTTAGCTGGTAACGTTGTTGGTGTCATAGGTAACCTTTTTTTCTTTTATATATATATTCTTTGTTTAAAAAAGGAAAAAAAGCTGCTTATATGTACGTTTTTTTTTGTTTTTTTGTTTTTTTTTGTCTTTTTTTGTTTTTTTTTTTTTGCTTATAGGCTAAACAAAAAGGTTACAAAGTTGGACTACCCACAGACACTCCCCCCCTTTTCTTTTTTCTTTTTTTTTTTGCTTAGAGGTATAAAGAATCTCATTATTAGTTAATATTTTTTTTAATGAGCTAGAGGTATGAAGAATCTCATTATTAGTTAATATTTTTTTCTTCGAAGTAATGTCGTAGACCAGCTTGTAGCCTTGTAGTTTTCCTTGTAAATGCCTAACTGGAGTAATCGGGGGTGTTTGGATTGCTTATTTTAAGAGATTATCTGATTTGAAAATGATTAGCTTTGTACCTTATTAGTTTTAAGTGCGTATTCCTTCTAAACTAAGCAGATAAGCAATTTTCAATAGAGTGTCTGTAATTAGTTATATGGTTTAAAAAAGTAAACAAATAAACTCACAAGAAAATCCCAAACACCCCCTAAGTATGACATGGTTTGCTAAAGAGTGAGAAACTATAGACCAGCTTATCCTTCACAGAAACAAACCACATTACATTCACGTAAAGCCAATAGAACATTGGTATCCGTAGTTCACACGGGAAAAAATGAAATGGCATAAGAATATAAGAAATTCTCACCTGAAATGAGTTACCAAGGGATTTATATTTGTCCGTCTTACTTATACCCCCACCTCTCGTATGCTCTCTGTGAAACCACTATAACATTTCAACCTCATCCGGTTCTAAAGTAGCAATGCTGTTTTTCCCTACCCAAACTAAATTCCATCTTCAGCATTCTTTAAAAAAAGACTTCTTCACATGATCAGGTGGGTTGTCACCACATTTCTCGAGACTTTCGGATCCTCTCTGTCAATTTTGGACTTCCATAAGATGTTTTCAAACAGTTGAGATTTGTATGCTTATCCCATTCTAGCCACCATTTCTTTGTTAAAGGGAATGCCTCATGTATAGTGCGGGGAGGAAGTGGAAGAATCGGTAATCCGTTGTTAATGGGAAAATTGTGCACATATCCCTAAGTTCTTGCAGCTGCACAGAAATACTTGCTATCAACAAACTCGGGAGCTATTTCATAAAGGAATCCAGAATTTTCTTTCCAATCTCCTTTCGTGGCCAAAGTGAAATTTTCATAATAAAAGAAAGGTGGTCCCTCGGGCTGCTTCGGGAAGTGATCTATAACTCTATAAGTCACCACACTGGAAATATATGGCACATCAAAGCCTATCATGGGATTTGGAAGACGAATCGCCTCGTCTTGTTCAGCTAGTGGGCCCCTTTTCTTAGTTCTTTTCAGGGCCTCTTGATTATGTTTCCTCTTTTTAAGTTTCGCATTCACAAAGATCTTGGTTGGGGTTTCTGAGTTCATGTTAAATAAAAAGATTAAGATCACAAAAATCTAACTACGCAATAATACACTAATACAATGGAGTATGACTTAGTTAGAGAACAGGAGAATGTGTTACCAGAGGTCAACGGGTAAAATGATATAATTAGCTAAAATGGGAGAGGGTCAAATGGGTCTAAATAATGTGAATAAGTACGCATAAAAACTCCTACATCATTTTATCTACAAAAAGATATTATTATTGAGATAGGGTTACTTTGTAATCATATTTGACACAATAATTAGTTATCAAAATGATTAAATGTTGGAACAAAAAATGTCTTGGGTCAACTCCAGAAAGAACTACTTTGACCTACCCGTTACCTGAACCGGTTCGACCTACCCATTTTTCCTCCTCCATTATTCAATAAGATTATAAGAACAAAGTTATCAAGAAGAGTAAACACCTCTTCCTCAAAAAACATAGCTTGTGTCTTTGCCATCCGAGCGGCACTTATAAACTCAATTAGATCTACGATTGAGGCATCGAGACCTGCAAAACGGCAAACATCAAGGCTCATAAGTAAACCAACCATCAAAATTCGCCAATGGCACTCTCATTTATTCTAGAACTTAATAATCAACTTCCATAAAGGTTCCTTAGACATATATAACCATCAAGTTCGGATGTCTCTACGTTGATGGCTTTATATACTGTTCCGCTAGTTCTATCTCCAATTTATTCTATACTTCTATATCTGAAGATAAAGTATCTATTAGACACCATAAACAATTTTTAAATCAAAGACATTCTCTCAACCCCATTCCCGTTCCCTTATGCCTAGACCCCTCGATCCAAATACCTAATAACGAAAATAGATAATACACTATACCTGGCTAGAAGTGACTGAGAGGTGTTCACAGGAACTTTATGTCTTGTGCCTTGGCAACACGCATAATATATTTTTTTTCGCCTCAACCTCCACATCCTTTGTTAAAGTATCTACTTTCTTTGCCAACATCTGAAACAACCAATATTAGATTCCAAACAATGATTGAATGATTCTTAATAAAAGTGTCAAAATGGGTAGGTTGGGTAACGGGTCAGGTCAGATATGGTTCTCAGTTGACGTGACTACGGCAGGATGTGACTATGGTATGAGCCTTAGGAACAGAATTAACTTAGAGTCATTCCATTTTGTAAATGACTTAATGGGATTGAGCCATAATATACACAGATAAGCACTTTGAAAAGGCTAAAATGAGAACAGGTCTATACATCGAAAGGTTCGAACAGGTTCACATAATGATAGTTTATCGTTTATTGACCAACACAAAATACCCTTTTGGACCCTTACTAAATTCATGCACCTGCCATTTTTTCACTACTAAGAAATTTCAACAAACATTACCTTTAAATATGACCCTTGAACATCACCTTTTTATTATCACCATGGGTCAGTTTTCTGCAAGAATGCCTATAGTTTGCACAGTCCAGTGCAAGAATGTCGACATTATATTAGGTCTAAAATACTAAATGGGCCAGATTAGTAATTTCCCTTTATGCTTTACTTTAGGCATAAATGTTTATGAGCCTATAACGACAAAGGGGTAGTGGATTTCGTTCTTGGGTGGTTAGACTCTAAGGCCAAGTAAGAAACGATTATCGAGGCTGTTATAAAGTATATAAACATATTATATGAGCTTGCTGTGTTCTCCTAGTTGCCTACATTTATAACGGATCAAAATCAAGCAGATGGTACCTTTAAAGTTGATGTAGAAAATAGTTTCCAATCCCATATCAACATCTCACTCAAAATCTCGTCAACTAACTACTGTCACCCACTGATATCCACTTCAACCCGTATACTATTTACCATTAGCAGTGTGAATATACTACAGATTGATCCAAGTGCATTTGACAGAATATGTAGATGAATAAGGTGCCTTACATATGTTATTACAGGAGAATAGTAAAGTCAAATTAATCATCTTTCAATTCCAATTGCAATTACAAATTATTGATTAAAGTGCTTATGATTCTACTTCGTCAAGATGCAATAATCACCACATATCCAAACAATTCCAAATAGTTCATTCTTATAGTTGAATCAGTTTCTTATCAGTTTCAATGTAGCTTTGGTCAAACAATTAGGATTCAAAGTAGTGCATACAAAATGTCATCTAAAATGGGGAAAATTGCTAAAAAATGTAACAAAAATCTAATTGTTTGACCAAAGCTACATTGGAACTGATTCAAACCATCAGTACCATCGAAACTGAAAAAATGAGGGAAAAAAAAGTGTTGGCGAGGTGCAAAATTGACCCTATATAACCGATTCAACACTTAAAATGAAATGTGCCTGTTTTCACCCGCACATACAATAACATAATATTCAATGACAGTCTACCCACCCAATCCACCCGACACCCGTCATGATAGCTATACATTTTTAAGAGTATATTTGTAAAGTGGATTTAAATATCTATAAACCTGTAGGGGTGAAACACAAAGATTCTTACCAACAGAAGTTCATCTTGTTCTTCAGGCTCACAACTACTTAAATTCGAGTGAGCCAACACAACTGAACGGGCAGAAGAGGAAGCACCTGGTGCAAGTACATAACCACACACACTTTAAGGTACTTTAACTATACACTTAAAAACGGGTTGTTTGGGATTGCAAATGAATGTAACAATATTTATGTCAAATATCTATATACATGAGCCAACAAAATATAGGTTGTGACCACTTTGCATGCCTCAACCAAATTAAGTCGTCATAGTTGCTATTATTTTGTTATCAAAGACTAATATTACAATTTACAAAAGTGTATACCTAGAAGCTGAAATACTCATAATCAAACCATGTTAAAGCATGTATTATAGATAGCACAGTTACATATAAAGAGTACAATGTACATTGTAGACTTTTTTGGGCAGCTAGTCAACGAAAATGCAGCATTTTAAAGGTCTACATCAAATTAAGGATGAATAATTACGCCTAATCTTACCGCCTATTATTACTGATAGCCTTCACGTTGGAATGCAGTAGGCTTTGATACAAGCATCCCCGGATCCCATCATGCACTTTTTATGAGGCATCGAAATGCTGAAATAGCGGAAAACGTAATTACCCCCGCCCATCTTGATTTTTTTTTCAATTGAACTTTATTCCTCTTAACAGATAAACAACGATGACACTACATATGAGGCACGGAACAGAACATACCATAACAAACGGGGGGCGCGATGGTCTCCTTCAAAAAAATTTGCATGTGTCTAGTAAGCGATTAAACAAAAATTGAATACAACAGTACCCATCGAAATGAGAAAATGAGGAAAAAAATTGTTGGCCAGGCCGACGCACAATTGACCTATAATACACGAATTCAACACCTTCTCATGAAATTGTACTTGTTTTAACCC
>LBNU01005935.1:135858-147744 GCA_014162995.1 Artemisia annua | reverse complement strand
TTTTTAAGAGTATACTTGTAAAGTGGATTTAAATATCTATAAACCTGTAGGGGTGAAACACAAAGATTCTTACCAACAGAAGTTCATCTTGTTCTTCAGGCGCACAACTACTTCAATTCGAGTGAGCCAACACAACTGAACGGGCAGAAGAGGAAGCACCTGGTGCAAGTACATAACCACACACACTTTAAGGTACTTTAACTATACACTTAAAAACGGGTTGTTTGGGATTGCAAATGAATGTAACAATATTTATGTCAAATATCTATATACATGAGCCAACAAAATATAGGTTGTGACCACTTTGCATGCCTCAACCAAATTAAGTCGTCATAGTTGCTATTATTTTGTTATCAAAGACTAATACTACAATTTACAAAAGTGTATACCTAGAAGCTGAAATACTCATAATCAAACCATGTTAAAGCTATTTCACCGGGTACAATCCCTTTACCCAAAAAAACCATGTTAAAGCATGTATTATAGATAGCACAGTTACATATAAAGAGTACAATGTACATTGTAGACTTTTTTGGGCAGCTAGTCAACGAAAATGCATCATTTTTAAAGGTCTACATCAAATTAAGGATGAATAATTACGCTTACTGATAGCCTTAGTTGGATGCCTTAGCTTTGTACAAGATCCCCCATATGCACTTTTATAGCATGAAATGTCGAAATAGACAAACGGTTTATTTTTTGTTTAATTGAAGTTTATTCCTCTTAACATTTAAATAAACAACAATAGACTACATATGAGCACAGAAAGAAATAAAATAACAAATCTATCAACGGTTCTTGAGTCTTTGCTCAAAAAATAAAATCACAAATCTATCAACCATTGTAATTCTGTATCTATAGAATGACACAATTTAGATAGAACCATATAAGCTGACGTAAGAGGTTATATTTTAAATCAAAATAAACCATTTAAGCCTTTAAAATGAATTCTTGTTATTAGCATCAGAAAATCATACATGCTAGTTAACATGAATTCTTGTTGAAATATGCGAACCAAAAATACAGTAGTAAGCATTGCAAGAATATTACTTACCAGGATGGTTTCAAGTTTGCAAGGTATGTATAACCAATAACATAAGGTACCAACCAATAGAGGTTTCTTTCATCCAAGCATTCTAACCACATAAGAGGCAAAAAAAAAAATAAATAAATAAATCAAAATGTAATATAAATTTGTGGAGTCTAATTCTCTGTAGCCGAATATTATGTATGAACTATCTAGCAAATAATTAGTCAAAAAGATATAATAATACCCATATAGTCAAGGATTTGATTAAGCAAACATGTTGTTAACAAATGCTACAGAAACCGGGTAGGTGTAAGAAAGAGTTGCAGCGATACAAAATCAAAACTAACTTTTTTGTCGAAGCCAAATAACATAATAATAAATCAAATTTAACTATACTTGCAAGAAAATATATATCTCAAAGTAGCAAATTAAGGTTGAGGAAACTGTAGGTTGGTTCTATTTTAGATAGACAAACCAAAAGGAGAGGGCTTTTTAAGTTTCTAGAAATACAAATCCTAAATTATTTTATAGCAATTCCTTCCAAATAAGAAAAATTTTAAAAAGTAGTGTATTCAAGATTAAAATGTCACATTCACTGGGTGATATTTTCCTGGTCTTAAGATACACACAACAAAAGCTTCTTTAATTGAATAAATTGAACATACCAGCAAGGTGCAGCATTCCAATGGAACATATACATCTTCTTACTCCACACTAAGAAGAATCCATCCGATCTACAACGAAAATCAAAGAAAGTTTTTCTAAAAATATTTCAAAATTAAACATAATTGATTTACAACAACAAATTAATAAACATACCTCACATTTACAATGGATCGCGTTTTATTATTATTTGTCAAAATATTATTAACACTGATTGATGATGATGTTGAAAGTTTTATGGTGGAAATACTCAGCCTATCTATCTAAAACAAGGCTCGCAAAAAATAAAAATGACGCGTGTATGACGTCAGAAAAGGGACATAACTAGCGTACACATAAGAATTGAAATTTGGTAATAAATTATATATTTCCTACTTGTAACCTTCACCATACCCATCGCGTCACGTCAGCTTTCTCTCTCCTCTCACTTCCCTTCACCACTATTCACCTTTTGGAGGGCAATGGAAACCATCATCACCTTTAAGGGTGTGTTTGGTAGAGAGAATTTCAGAGAATAGAAATGAAGCAGAGAATATAAGTTCAGAGAATAGAAATCAGTAGAGAATTTTATTCAATTCTAATGTTTGGTAAAAACAGAGACTTGACGCGAGAAAATGAAAAAAAATAATAATTATTTGTTGATATTTTTTTTAAAAGAATTACTTTTTTTCTAAATCACAATTCTAAAAAAATATATTTAAAAAAAAATTATAAATTATATTTTTTTTTAATTTATTTTTTTAATTTATTTTAAAAAAAAACTTATTTTTTAAAAAATTTATTTTAAAAAAATTTTAATTTATTTTTTTATAAAAATTATTTAAATTTTTTTATTTTTTCTAAATAACAATTCTAAAAAAATATATTTATAAAAATATTTTTTTAATTTATTTAAAAAAACATATTTTTATAAAAATTTATTTAAAAAAATTAATTTATTTTTTTAAAATTTATTTTTTATAAAAATTATTTTAAAAAATTATTTTTTCTAAATAACAATTCTAAAAAAAATATACTTTCAAAAAAAATATATTTTTTTTAAATTATTTTTTTATAAAAAAATTATTTTTAAAAGAAAAATATTTTTAAAAAACCTATTTATTTTGTTAAAAAAAAAAAAAAAATAAATAAATAAATAAATAAATAAATAAATAAAAAGGTTGAGAATTCCCAATTCCACCCAAAATGGGATGGAAATCAAATTACAAAGAGATGTTTTCTCGAGAGTTCACATTTCTCCGCTTTTCCATTTCTTTGGCTTACCAAACACGAGAATTAAAGCCATTTCCATTTCTCTACCTTCATTTCTCTCTACCAAACACACCCACTAAATACCCACTTTATAAAAATATACCCCACTAAATACCCCACACACACTCACACACAAAATAATTAAAATAAAAAAGTACACATGGGGCTCCTTTTTTTTTTGCTTTATCAACCGGTGAAGCCATCACCAAATTTTGTTTTGGTTTTCGTGTAACAATGTAAGTGGGCAAGGCTTTTCTTGCGTGATGTGGGGCCAATCAGTGAAGCCACCACCCCCTTGCACATTAGCCTAAGGGTGCTCACGGTCTAAAAATCGGACCAGGCCGTACCGGACCGAAATCAAGTTAGGCAAAAACCCTAGACTGAGACCGGACCAAATGTCGTCAGTCCGGTTCAGTCCGGTCCAAATAGGCTAAATGTCCGGTTTTGCAAACCGGACCGGTCCGGACCGAGACCGAAATAATGAAAAACCCCGACCGTTGGTCCTTCGGTCGGTCCGGTTTTCGGTCAGTCCGGTCGGTTTTTTTGGTCGATCCGGTCGGATTGCTCACCCTTACTTGTAATTATTTTAAAGTGTCGTACTAAATCTTGACACTTATTTATATATTATGTACCAAGCATAATTTAGATAATAACCTATAAGGCATATAGACATAATTACATCATTATTTTTAGAAACTAAGACACGCGTATATGTTTAGGTTGCTCGTAGGACACTTGCGGTTTATTCATCACAACTTCACTTTGATTGTTCATTTTCCTTACGGTGAGTTCATAGCCTCGCCTTTACTTACTTAATTGTTTTATAAACCCCGCAAGGGAGATACATGCTAGTTTTACAAACTGAATACAAGTGGTTTTCGGTATGCTTAACCTGATTACATTGTCACGTTATATATTTCGATCTCTCACCCTAGCAAAACACACACAACTTCACGTTACATATTTCAATCTCTCACCCTAGCAAATCACACACAACTTCACGTAATAATACCCTAGCAAATTAAGAAACTCAGTCGATATCTTCGCAAAACTTCTCTTTAAAAAATTGAAAAGTACTAGATATCTTTTGGAATTACCAGTCGCCTAAGAAACTCAAATTAAACTTCAAATTTCAGATTGAGAAAATGGCTGCAGTATTGGCACTTGGAGGCTCACCATCCGGCATGAGAAGGGAGGCTAGATTTTCGAGAACGGTGTCTATGCATGGAAGAAATGTAAGTACATCTTGAACCATGCATATAATTGTTTCATCTTTTATCATTAAACTTGTAATTAAATCAATGCTTTACAGGAAAACTGGATCCAACATCCTGCTATAGCTCGTTCGCGTTCTGCTCCGGAACTTCTTGAAGACGTTCGGATTATTCCCACAGTCGAAGCTGGTGAGTTTATTAGCTTATTTTCCTAGCTTAAACAATATGAGGAGGAAGAGTCTTATTTTTGGGTTTATTTTATTTTTTATTTTTTATTTTTTTTGCCTTACATTTAATAAGTAGTAACTCCATATTTTCACCTTATTTGTGGTCAAGTTTTAATTCAAAATAAGCTAAAAAGTCATACGAAAATGGGTTTATGAAAAATAAGCCCGAAAAAATAAGCTCGTTAACTCGGATATAAAGTTAAAAGCAATATGAGTTTGTTTTAGCTTATTTTCCGGGCTTATAAGCTTATTTAGTTGGCCTTATTTTTTGTTAACCCATTTTTTTCTGACTTGCCAACCTATCATAAGCTGTAAAGTTAACTGGAAAAAAAAACGAGTTATGAAAGATGAAGCAGAACTAAATAAGCTTATAAGCTTGGCAAATAAGACATAACAAACACATGGGTTGTTTGTTTTTACCTGATGACCCATTTTGATTCCCAAAAAACTTATGCCAGTGATGAGAATGCTTACCTCCATTTGAACATTGTATGATTCATCACCTCTTCAGTCAGATATTGAATTGCTTTGAATATCATCAAGATTTGCTTATGAATTTAACTCTCCTCTGATCCAATCTTTTTTCTTCCCGGACACCTTTCTCAAAAATCATATAATATCTTTAAAAGTCTTCAACTCCATGGCCTTACTTAATACTCGATTTTATTTCTCTCTCTTGTTTAACTTACAACACTCACATTGTATTAGTTTTTTGATTTAGATTTTGTTTATTTGATTTGCTGGTGTCTTGTTTATTAGACCCAGTTTAGAGGAGAGTAGTGCGCTGGTGTTTAATGGACTCATGATGGGTCGAGTAAGTACACGCAAGTGGGATTGTTAAAAGTAGTCTTTTAAAACCCGACCGGAAGCCGGTTTTCAGTGAAAACCCCGGTTGAACTATGACCCGGTGGCTCGACCGGGTCAATTAGAAAACCGGTTTTTAAAACATTGGTTAAACGTACTAACCAACTGATTTAGGATAAACTTTCACTTTCATCACCTCCGTCGTTTAAAATATATTTGACTCTGTAAATCTTCTTCATCATTAATAATGTCATCCCCCTTATGTTCCCCTACACCATCGCCATTACCACCATCACTACCATCATCCCCAGCCTTATCGATAGATTCATCCTCGGAGGATTATGAGTTTTTTGAAATTTCCATAGTGAACACATTCACCCTCTATTTCCCGTATTCTTACACAAACACGTAATCCGTCAACCAACCGTGACTGGCATATTGTGTTTTATGACATCTAAACACTTTGTGAGAATACATACTTTCCTGCCAACTAAATTTCGATTGTTTGAGTCACATTTTAATTCCGGAAAAATAGTCTCACCCCATGTTCCATGCGATTTTGGTGAAGACACTGCAGCAGCAGCAGAAGAAGAAGAAGAAGATGTATGTAGAATCTGTATGGTGGGATTTGAGGAGGGCGCCGAGGACACTTTTACATTGGAATGTGGTTGCAAAGGAGAGTTAAGCTTAACTCACAAAAAATGTACTATCAAGTGGTTTAGCATGAAAGGCGACCGAAATTGTGAGGTGTGCAAGCAAGATATTATGAACTTGCCTCTTATCTTTCCTACATACAGGTAAAAGAATCCAATACCGTACATATATGACTTAATTGTTAGGCATATATAACTAACAATGCAAAATGGTTGGTTTATCAGGGTATGGAAGGACGCACCTATTCTTCTGATTGTGAGCATTCCTCTTTACATCGGCTTTTTGACGATTCTTTGGGTATGTCAAATCAAAAACCTTTTATAATCTTAGAAGCGCTAGCTCCTCATGATATCTTGAATTTGTAACAGGGAAAGCAAATGAGGTTTGGTGCACTTGTTATATCCGTGCCATTTGGGTCCCTACTTGGTCTCCTTGGATCCATGATATCGACGACAATGGGTAACTTCCTCTTGATATTTCTTTCTTTTGGATTGGAACATTTTTTTTTATATATATGCATATTAGTAATAAATTAATTATGTTATGTTCAGTCAGAAGAAGGTATGCATTGATTTATGCAGTCGCTCAGTTCATGCTAGTGGTTGTCTTCGCACTTATCTTCTATTATTCAAAGGTAAGTGGTTCAAGCGATGAGTTTATTCTTAATTTTGCTTGTTTCACCCTTTAACTATATTATATGTGATATTTACAGCTTCACGTGCCTAGGATTCTATCAGCTTTTCTTGATATATTTGCTGGTTTTGGTGGTGCCATGTGTGGAGCTTTTATTCTCTACTCATTCTTGAAATGGAGGGACAATCAACTTCGCGAGACTCGAAGGCGGAGCTTAGAAGGGACCAGAGTGTTAGCCATATGATTTGTAGTTATCCATATGTTAGTTATGATTGTCTATTGATTAGTAAGAGATTAGGATGATTAGTAGGAGATTAGCATGATTAGCCGAAATGCTTTATAAACGATAAACAAATTCACAACATAAAGAATGCAAAAGCTTTCTAGAACGGAGACCATTAACTACTAACGATCTTCATCAAACTACAATGAACACAAAAGGCTAATAGATCGTATCTTCACTCAACTATAAAGAAAATTCAACACATGTCATCACAATTTCTTGCACACACTGTGAAATAGAAAACATAGCCATCATTCAGTTTTTCATACCTTGTAGGCTTGTAATTAGTTTCTTATATACTATAAAGCCAAACAACAACAAATGAGCAGTATACATAAGCAAAACAGTAGTAGAAACATCAGTAGCAAAAAGATCAAATAGAAGTGAATTATAAATGAAGTTGACTCCTAATTTATAGTTGTACATGTTGATTATCAGTGGCTGGGCACGAAAGGTTCATCCTGTTGGCATCCAAAAAAGTTGGATAAACCAGTTGGGTGTTACATCAACTGATCCATAACCGATCTTTGATCAAGTTCCATGTTAATCACATTACAATAAAACACAAACATAACGCAACCTGGCCCAATTTGACATCTACCACAAGTTAACCTTATTAACCCATACCCATTTCCCAACCTTCGTAAACACATTATCCTATCTCTAAACCTGTACCATGTGAAAATGTCAATATAAATGGTACGTGATGTAGGAAACAAATATAGTTAATAGTGAATATCCTTAACAGAGATTCACATTGGCTAAAAAATTATCAAATATCTCAAGTTCAACCAAATCATCTACATTGAAAATAAGGGACCATACTAAATGCAAAGAACAATTTAATTGCAATAACAACAACCAAATATCANTATCCTATCTCTAAACCTGTACCATGTGAAAATGTCAATATAAATGGTACGTGATGTAGGAAACAAATATAGTTAATAGTGAATATCCTTAACAGAGATTCACATTGGCTAAAAAATTATCAAATATCTCAAGTTCAACCAAATCATCTACATTGAAAATAAGGGACCATACTAAATGCAAAGAACAATTTAATTGCAATAACAACAACCAAATATCAAACAAAAGGTCTGCTATACCAAAAAAAATGGCCGGATGAAACAACCACACATCTAAAACTTACCCATCAACTATAGATACGATTGCAAAGCTTATAAAATTACAGAAATATGCACTAACCTTAATGACTTTATGCTACTGTAGAAGCAAGATGCTTCGACATCATGATCTAGTGGCATTTCCAATCAATTGCAGCCTGATTCAAACCACATCTAAATTATAGAATTTAGAAAATAGACAACAAAAAAAACGCGTCAAGAGGCTCACCTGGACCATGTTAGCACAAACATGTTTTCGCCAGCCCTTTAACCAAGTAATACCTTCCATGTCTCTATTGCGCGACCAGCAACCGTGTCACGGCTGCTAAAACACAAACTTCCAACCCTTAGCCATTCATTGCATATCTAACTTGTGAGGTGTTATGATTGCTTATAAAATTATTTAAACCTTTTGAAGTAAGTAATGCACACATAGAAAACAGTATTTAATCCATAAAGCAACACCTTTAAAATAACATATGAACACCCAATAATTCAAATCAGCATATATATGATATTCAATAAGAATACACCATCAAATATAGATCTTACAATGAAGCAAACGTCAATCAACTGTTAAAATTGACAATAAATAACACGTAAATTTAATGAAAAGAGTGATTAATTTATATAAGTCTCCTTCACTAAAACTAATTGTGTCGTAATTTTGTTTGATTCATAGATCATTCATCCGTGTAGTTGATGAATATTGTTGAAACAACTGAATCATTTAAGGAACTATATAAAAATCAGAAGCAATAAATCATTACAACTAGAAAAATTCGCCGGGAAACATAAAGACATGCCGGTGACAAAAAGATATTGAAAAGAAAGCAAACCCTATCAAAAATATGATCCAAAGTTTACAACTTCACACAAATAGCATGAAAAAAATATAAAAAAATCAAACTTTTAATGATAAACCAGAATAACACACACCCATAACTTAGTTACCCAAAACAACAAAAACCCTAGATTAGTAGATAAATTAATAAGTAATAGATTAATATACCTTTAATCCATTAGCCGAAAAACTCACTACTGATTAATCAGATTGAGCGATGCTTTTTTTTAGCCGGGTTTTTTTTTGTTGTGTGCGTTCTGGTGTAGAATGGTTGATAAAGTAAGAAGACCCTAGTTTTATTTGTTGAAGTTTTAGTTTTAACCCCTATGTTTTTGTATATGACCCCGCTTTCTTTAAGTTTTACTTTTTTATGTTTTTGACACATATATTTTTGTTCCCAATCTCTTGTATAATTTTACACAAAAACGAATTTTTATAAATTTTTACTAATTAAAGAAGTTCTTAACTATTTTTCTTTAAGCCTCTTTAAAATAAATAATTAATAATTCAGTTATTACTTAATAAGGTATGAATCCATTTTTTTGAAATAAAAAATTCCCACTAGGGGTTTTGTTTTATTAGGAAAAAGATTTTGTAAATATATTTCGTATTTAGTCAAATTGTATGTGTGGAAAACTAGAAGAGGGGGGGGGGGGGTTGAATAGTTTTACGTCTTTTTAATTTACAAAAACTTTGTTTATGAAAACACCAATTCGAACTTTATGTGTCACCAAAAAACTTGCACAATTATAAGCAATGATATCAACAAGTATATGATATGACAAATATATCATTCTAAAATATGTGAGGCCTCAAGTTTAATTTCTGCTATGTGCAAACAACCATATGCGGCCACGCGAACCTCTTAAAAAGGGAGGGCTTTACATGGTTTGATTTTGTATGGCAGTGGGTTCAAACCCCGTAGATTAGTCGGTTAAATAGTCAAAAACCATGGATACACGTAAAAACCCAATCATAAACTAATTAGGCCAATCGCTATATTGACACACATTTTTATAAAAAAGTAATTAGATCAATCAAGCTTTATTTTTATGTGTATGAAATGTTTCATATTGTAGCAAACATACAACATAGAGATTGTTCTTCAACGCCAAAATGCTAAATGTACCCAATCACCATCGGGACGGTGAGATACAAAAAACCCATCTGGACGTACTGACCAATAACAATGGTCAGTACCCGGTTTTTCTACATAGCATATTTTTGCAATAGGGTCGTCAAACAAATGTAGACTCTGAGTTTTCGAACCACACCAAAAGTCGGCAAAGTAAAGAGCTCTTCTTAAAAAGCTGTCGCAAAAACTCCAATCAAAAGTTCCATTGGATGGAATGGTATGAATTCCACGGTCTTCGTCTCCTGATTTGACATGAACAATGACATCATTATCAGGCATATCACTCCTTACAATAATATGCCATTTTCCAAATACACAAAACGCATGCGTTAAAGAAGCAAATGTGCATATTAGAATGAAAATGATGAACAACTTATCCATCACGCTAGACCAAAATTTTATATTGTACGTGCACTTGGTTGTCTCTATTTATAAGCTCATGTTGAAATGTTTAACAAATGATACTTACGGAATATTATTGTGTTATTTATATTACGGAATATTATTACGTTATATTATATACTTAAATGTCTTCATTTATTACCTACACTACTTATAAAGTAATAAATGTTAAGACATCCTAAAATAAAATTTAACCAAATACAATTAGCTAAGCTATTAGTACAACTATCTAATACAATAAATATATTCAACCATTTGACTTTTCAGCCCCCTTTTAATGAGAAAAGAAAAACACACGTTACATTTAATATACTCATTATACAAGCAAATCAAACATAAAAAACTTAATACAATTAATATAAGTATATAACTTTAATTTTATCTTGTATACATGTTTTTTAAAACTAGACTATACAACGAACCACTTTCCATAACGGTTCCTGATTTTTGGTGTTTTTTTGTGGTTTTGTCTTGTTCAGCCGGCCAGTTTGGGACCAATTGGTTCCGGGATACACCGGCCAGTCCGGTTATCAAAACATTGGTTGTTGGTGCGCGTGATGTGTCGTTGCGGTTTAGCAGTGTTAATGCCTACTCAAGTTTTACATTTATATTTAGCCGACTTATCAATAACACACACACTTAACGAGCAGTGTACCTGGTCAGTTCGCATATAATGGTAAGCAGAGTGTCGATCACTAAGAGTGGAACGTATTATCTAATTATCCTAATCAGTATTTTAATATCTAAGTTAGCTTTACAGTCTAATATAATGATAGGGGGTTCAGCCTGAGAGACCGTCAGAGTTTGGTTATCTAATTAAACAGTAAAAACTAATGAGAACAAATCAACGAATAGCATACACATACACAGATAGATAGTAGAGACAATNGTCGATCACTAAGAGTGGAACGTATTATCTAATTATCCTAATCAGTATTTTAATATCTAAGTTAGCTTTACAGTCTAATATAATGATAGGGGGTTCAGCCTGAGAGACCGTCAGAGTTTGGTTATCTAATTAAACAGTAAAAACTAATGAGAACAAATCAACGAATAGCATACACATACACAGATAGATAGTAGAGACAATAAGAAGACCTGTCCTGATAATTAAGTTAGCTTGTCACTTGTTTTATTGGTAGTATATGAAGTGTATAAAGTTAATCCGCACTCGTTGGCTATTATATCGGCGAGTAAACCCTTAATGATTACTTATGAATATCCTACTCATCCAAAGACATCGGAGTAAGTAGGCGAGGAAGGAGTATGGCGGCTCAGCAGTGCTCAGCTAGACACAAGGTAATCAATGCACTAATATAAGTGAACCAAAGACATCAAACATATAAACTTTAATCGATGGGAAAGCAATTTTAAGGCGGGCATTTGATTATTGCGTACTCACAAACTACCGGCCATCAATCCTGATGAATTAAAGCTTACTATTACAATAAAACAAAACTACTTAATGAATTAAATACATGCAGGACCTTCTTACAGCTCTAAGATCTTCGTTTGCGGTGTGTCTTGTGTTGCTTGTTCGTCTCCTTAGGGTTTTGGTGCACACAAAATTCGTCTAGGTCTTGGGGTATTTATAGTTTCTGTCTGAGGGTTCGATGCGG
>LBNU01005935.1:115191-135744 GCA_014162995.1 Artemisia annua | reverse complement strand
TTTACTTGTGTAAAATTTCACAACTTTTTCTATCACGATTTTTCCGGATAATTTTCCATACTTTTCATAACTTTCAGAAATAACTGTAATAGTGAAAGTAGTAAACACACGAAAAATAAACTAAAAATATACAATATGTACATTCACTCCAATTGCATTGTGCAATTTCCCGACCTAACCATAAGATAATGAATTACGCACGCGAACACAGGTGATGTAAGGAAACACACTTTGCCTAAAGTAACTAACCACGGATTTCAATCTACAGGGTAGGCTAAGGTGTAAGGGTGTAACGAAACATTTTAACAAAGGTGTAAGAAACGAAAGGAATGGCTATGAGGGTTTTTCTAGGGGTATCTTACTCTAAAAATGAGAGTAACAAAAGGGTTTATACGGGGGTTAACTAACCGGTGTAGCTAGTTAATATCACAAAACATATACAGGCTTTTTGGGTGTAATCCTAGAATTTTACCAGGTTAGACAAGTCACTCCAATTATATCGATAATACTCATTATGGTGGTCTCAAGTAGTATACAAACCAAGTTCTAAAGTTTACAAGTCACCAGCACACTAAAGTTTTTTATTTTAGTCAAAAATAATGTTATGTGTGCGGCTATGTAATTTAGACTTAAACAAAAACATGCTAAAAAATTTTATATTTTGATATATTATGCGCATTTTAAGCATATTTTGAAAAAATTTGGACAAGTAAGTGTTCTAATTCTTCATCCCCCACTTAAGTTAAACAACGTCCTCGTTGTTTGTTTTAAAGGTTTAAAAACTAGAAAATAAAAGAATTAGAACAGAAAAACTTCCCTGATATTTGCTCGGAATGATCCTCCATTATGCGTTTGCGAGCAAAGATCAACTTTCTTGTGGATTAGAACGTTTACGCTTCATGAATGATGTATCCACAAAAAGTGCAGGAATCTATAATACCACCTAGACTTTTACACACCTGAGTTAAAAAGGTTCAACTTGCATAATACATTAATAGTTAGTGAAAATAAAACCTAAAAAAAATTAAAAATCATCAGGTCAGTCGATACGCCGCATCCTATGGAAGAAGATGCGCCGTATCGAGCCTGGAATTAATACGAATCAGAATAAAAGATGCGTCGTATCCTTAAAAGGGATGCGCCGCATTAAATAAACTGACAGCATGTTTTAAAGAAAAATAAAAATGCAGAAAAATAAAATAAGATATGACCAGTGCAGATGATACGCCGCATTCCATGGTGGAGATGCGCCGCATCTTCCGCAGGTCTAACAGACTCTACAAAACATTAACATCTTAACGAGTAAGCGATAAACGCTTAGTAAGTAAAAGACATAACATGCCATTATATATCAAATAACATGTAAGCATTAAAACATCTTAAAACATCACATTACTTGGAAACACATAACCTTTCACAACATTATAACATCAAACCATCACTTTAGCCACCTTTCTTGCTTAAGAAATATGATCAACCTATAGCAAATACTAGGTCAATTCTACCTTAATTCTTCCTACTATAAACACATAAGCACACACATAAACATATACATGTTAGAATCCACATAATACCATGTAAGTGTCATTTTACTTACCTTAGCTCCAAGCTAAGCAAGTCATGGCATCATCACCATCACCATTGATCTCTCTAAGCATCCTAACCATCATCATAATAACATAAACATTTACTTCCATAATCAATTAATTATAGAACCTCCAATTTCATTTAATTCAACAATTAGCCTTCAACCCATTATTATAATACTTTAATTCTTAGTTTAGAACATAATTACCCAAAACCTCTTTACTTGGTTACATGAACCCTAACCCTTAATTCTCAAATAACTCAACAATTAAGTTACTTACTTAAAGAGAAGCATAATTAGGACTAAACTCTTGTCATGGAACCCTAATCTCTTCATCAATTTACCTTCCAAGAACCATTGTTTTCCCTCCTTTTTGTTGTGAACCGACTTTCACAGGCTCTCCTGAAAGAATGAGAAGTCTGTAGACTTCTCTAGGGAATTTAGTTATAACTAGTTATTAGTTTGGCCAAATGACACTTATGGTCCTTCAAGTCCCTTTTCTTCTATTTTGGCCACATTAACTTTATAACTTATTTAACACTTGACAACTTTAATCCTTTAAGTCCTTCTTAATATTATTAACACTGATTGATGATGATGTTGAAAGTTTTATGGAAATACTAGTTTTATGGAAACCTAGTTTACGGGTATTCAAATTCGAGTAACCAGTTTGGTTTAGCTGCGAATTCATTCATCATCAGCAAGAACACATCATGTAGGCTAGAATTAGTCTGCACATCATCAATAACATCATCAATACGTTAGGTCATGCACGGGTTTGTGTGTTTTCATTTACGTATGTTTAAATGTAATTAACGTTACCACTCAGTTTTTACTACTAACATATATCCGATACTCCCGACTATGATCCTAACAAGTTTTCATACTCATTATAATGATATAAAAATTATATTATTAATTTACCCGACGTTTTAAATTCATTTGATATACGTATCGTTAAAGGTTTATAATTACGACGATTTACGTAATTACGATTTTTATACATGAACAATGTACCCGATACTCCTAAATACACTGCTTACTAAATATCTAGATATTATATCCAAGATATTTTCTAAAACACTTGAAATTACCATTATACCCTTCCATCTAAATTACCAAAATACCCTTGGACTATATAAAGTTGTAACTAGCTCATTTTTTAGCAAGATTCACAACATTTACTCTCTTTTTTCCTTTGGTAATCCACGGCAACAACAACAACAACATGAAGAAACCCCAATTCAAATATTATTATTAGGGTTTACAACAACAAATTAATAAATAAACATACCTCTCATTTTTTTTATTTGTCAAAATATTATTAACACTGATTGATGATGATGTTGAAAGTTTTATGGAAATACTCAGGGTAAAAGCCTATCTATCTAAAACAAGGCTCGCAAAAAATAAAAATGACGCGTGTATATATGACGTCAGAAAAGGGACTTATAACCGGCGTAGACATAAGAATTGAAATTTGGTAATAAATTATATATTTCCTACTTGTAATTAAGGGGGCTCACGGTCTAAAAACCGGACCAGAACGAAACCAAGTTAGATAAAAACCCTAGACTGAGACCGGACCGAATGTGGTCAGTCCGGTCCAAATAGGCTAAATGTCCGGTTTTGCAAGCCGGACCGGTCCGGACCGAGACCGAAATAATGAAAAACCCCGACCGTTGGTCCTTCACATAGAAGGGGTTTATTTTTTGTTTAAATGTCCGGTTAGGCTAAATGTGGTTTTTTCGGTCGATCCGGTCGGATTGTTCACCCTTACTTGTAATTATTTTGAAGTGTCGTACTAAATCTTGACACTTATTTATATATTATGTACCAAGCATAATTGAGATACTAACCTATAAGGCATATAGACATAATTACATCATTATTTTTAGAAACTAAGACACACGTATATGTTTAGGTTGCTCGTAGGACACTTGTAGTTTATTCATCACTACTTCATTTTGATTGTTCACTTTGCTTACGGTGAGTTCATAGCCTCGCCTTTACTTACTTAATTGTTTTATAAACCTCGCAAGGGAGATACATGCTAGTTTTACAAACTGAATACAAGTGGTTTTCGGTATGCTTAATCTGATTACATTTGTGGAAAACTAGAAGGGGGGGGGGGTTGAATAGTTTTACGTCTTTTTAATTTAATGAAAACGTTGTTTTAAAAAACTTCGATTCTAGCTTTATGTGATATCAATTACTTGTACAATTATAAACACTTATATCTAAGAAAGTATATAATGACAAAATAAGTAAGTAAGTAAGTAAAGAGATAGAGATAGAAAGATAGCACCGAGAGACAAAGGATTTATAGTGGTTCGGCTACGAATCTCCTCTTCGTCCTACTCCACTCCCCGAGCACCTAACTCGAGAGTTTTCTTCACTACAAGCTCCCTTATGGCGGAGAAACCTTACACACCTTTGCTTATATCGTTTAACGACACCAAGCAAAATGTCGAGTCCTAATAANTATCTAAGAAAGTATATAATGACAAAATAAGTAAGTAAGTAAGTAAAGAGATAGAGATAGAAAGATAGCACCGAGAGACAAAGGATTTATAGTGGTTCGGCTACGAATCTCCTCTTCGTCCTACTCCACTCCCCGAGCACCTAACTCGAGAGTTTTCTTCACTACAAGCTCCCTTATGGCGGAGAAACCTTACACACCTTTGCTTATATCGTTTAACAACACCAAGCAAAATGTCGAGTCCTAATAATAGCTAGAACCAATCTCACGACTTATCACAACTTATGCACACCACAACTACTACATGACTTCTCACAACTTCACTAATCCTACTTCACAACACTACTTGTTCTTCACTACTTCTCTTCACAACTAGCACTACTAAATTTCCTAATTATAAACACACTACACCTTTACGAACAATATATACAACTACTAAATAATATATACAATACTTCTTTAACTCGATGTTGAAGGAGTATTCTTCTCTGGTACTTTGAATGATGAGAAATTGAATCACTTGAAACAAAGACTTATAATCTTATGATCAAAGGATTTAGAAGGATGTTTAGAAAGGATTGAGACTGAAAATATCAGTGCAAAAGGTAAGGAAAAGATGCAGAAGTGAGCCTATATTGATAGGCAAAGTTTTCTGATAACAGGAGCGTGTCGCCCCCCTTAAATGGTGGTCGGCCCCCTTACAATTAAGGGGGCCGCCCACCTGTAACGGCCATAAAACTTTGTCTTTTCTGGTGAAGGTTTATTTGGTGAAAAACTAACTGATTTTGGTTAAAAATTTGAATTCATATATTTGTTATGAATTAAACATTTTCTTTTAATTACCAAAAGTGTTTTTCAAAAATATATAAGATGGTTTTATCATTTTATAAACTTTGTAATGTTTAAATAAAAATCCCTTTGATCATAAAATGTATTAGACATTTGTTTATTCATACCTTAAGTGATTTTGTTGAGTGAAATGGTATTTGTAACTAAATACTTGTTTACGTAGTAATCTTGCGTTTAATGTTTTTACATTTTGTGATCGTCAAAACATAGGTATATCGAAAAATATTAATAACGTTTTTATGCATTATTTATATCAACAACATTGTCACGTTATATATTTCGATCTCTCACCCTAGCAAATCACACACAACTTAACGTTATATATTTCAATCTCTCACCTTAGCAAATCACACACAACTTCACGTTATAATACCCTAGCAAATTAAGAAACTCAGTCGATATCTTCGCAAAAACTTCTCTTTAAAAATTTGAAAAGTACTCGATATCTTTTGGAATTACCAGTCGCCTAAGAAACTCAAATTAAGCTTCAAATTTCAGATTGAGAAAATGGCTGCAGTATTGGCACTTGGAGGCTCACCATCCGGCATGAGAAGGGAGGCTAGATTTTCGAGAACGGTGTCTATGCATGGAAGAAATGTAAGTACATCTTGAACCATGCATATAATTGTTTCATCTTTTATCATTAAATTTGTAATTAAATCAATGCTTTACAGGAAAACTGGATCCAACATCCTGCTATAGCTCGTTCGCGTTCTGCTCCGGAACTTCTTGAAGACGTTCGGATTATTCCCACAGTCGAAGCTGGTGAGTTTATTAGCTTATTTTCCTAGCTTAAACAATATGAGGAGGAGCAGTTTTATTTTTGGGTTTGTTTTTTTTGCCTTACATTTAATAAGTAGTAACTCCATATTTTCACCTTATTTGTGGTCAAGTTTTAAGTCAAAATAACCTAAAAAGTCATACGAAAATGGGTTTATGAAAAATAAGCCCAAAAAAATAAGCTCATTAACTTGGATATAAAGCTAAAAACAATATGAGTTTGTTTTAGCTTATTTTCCGGGCTTATAAGCTTATTTAGTCGGCCTTAGTTTTTGTTAACCCATTTTTTTCTGACTTGCCAACCTATCATAAGCTGTAAAGTTAACTGGAAAAAATGAGTTATGAAAGATGAAGCAGAACTAAATAAGCTTATAAGCTTGGCAAATAAGCTATCAAAAGAAACAGCTTCTGATATTATTTTTTGTTAACCCATTTAATAACTGCGTCCATATTTTCACCTTATTTGTGGTCAAGTTTTAAGTTACACAAAAATGGGTTTTTAAAAATAAGCTCATAAACTCGTTAAGTTAGATATATGCTTCTATATGTGTGTTTGTTTATTGCTCATTTTAGTTAATTAATTGAAACCATAGCTTAGCTTAGCTTAGTAGGTGTTTGTTTTAATAGCTTATTTTTCGAATCAGGAAGTGTGTTTTTTTCTCCTTACATTTAATAAGTTGTAGTAAGTCTATATTTTCACCTAATTTGTGGTCAACTTGAAAATAACTTCACATGTCAGACAAAAATAAGCTCATAAGCCTGGAAATAAGCCAAAATAGTATCAGGAGAGCTTATTTTTTGGGCTTATTTAGTTCCACTTACTTTTCATAAGCTCATTTTTAAGCCAACTTATACTAAGCTGGTAATTAGTCAGAACAAAAATGGGTTAATAAAATACATGAGATTAGTTGATTAATGGGAAATATGTGATCAAATTTGTTAGATTTTGATAAGACCAAGAATCATTCTTCATGAGGTCGGGGATGCTCGAAATAAAGGTTAAACATGGTAAAATTAGATTAAAGAATTGGGGAAGGTGTGTGTGTTTTTCTATAGAGAGAAAGGGAAAACCACACACACCTCCTTATTACAATGAACATCCAAACCTCCTAGATGGAACTAGGAGGTTATTTATAGGTGACTAAGTGCCATACTTTACATAGTTGACACATTTAGTCCCTTTACTTATTAACTAATGCAATTCCCGACTATAACATTATTTTCAAGGCTAACAATCTCTCCCCAAAGTAATGTTATATGGGAATTGCTTACAGTGTTCCCTACAAGCACAATTAATTAAAACACAATACAAAACATAAGTACAGCAGCTCCGAGAGTGGTCTTCAAGCACCATAGCTTCACTTATCCATCTGAGTCTTCTCATCTGCCATCACTTTGACTTGTAGAGGAACAATGTGAGCGAATCTAATTAGGGATTAACATTGGCCATTACAATACACTCTCCCCTAATTAGTGCTCTCCCCCAAACTGACAACATCTCTGATGAATGCCCTAACTCTGAAGAAGTCTTTTATGATAAACACATGCGAACCGTCTTTAATCTTCAAACATGCAGCGAAATATGTAAAACGACTGTAGACTCGACCTTCTTCAAGATTTTCTGTTCGGGGGTACAACGTATCAACATCTTCATCTTCACCAAATGCATTCCAGCTATCTTATAATCAGCCCATAACGTACACATGTAATCAACAAAGGTAGAAACGGTTAAACCTGGTCACATGGACCTTTAGTACTTCATAAAGTACATATTTAGTACACATTTCTCTCCCCTGATGATTGCGATCTCATCGAAATCAGCATACCAATGTGTATATGTAGTTGTAACCGGAAGCACCTTTAGCATAGACCATAATCAGCACGTGTGAAGATGTTGATAATCCCAATCTACTAACGATACCATTTGAAATTGTCTAACTCTTTATCAACCTCTGAATCAACAACGACGGCTATTTCCATTAACCTCATGCAGGAAAACTCAATATGAAACTTGAGAATGAAGTAAGATTCCCCAGACTTGTGGTTCTTGTAGTGACTAAGAACGGTGTAGAGAGTTCGTACTCCATCGAATCCCTAAGTACTCAATACTCTTCAACCAACCAACCATCAAGTATGAGACGTAACACCTCTTGATTATCCACAACTACGTGTGACACTGAGCACTACAACGTAACTCCTTTAAGTGATAGTTAACTAGGTCTTCGTCCATCCACCCCTTGACCTATGAAAACTAGATAAACCAAGTCGTCGTCACCATTAACGTAACTCCTAGGTTAACATATGTATGTGCCCAACAAGTATCTTCGAGTTTCAAGCATCATCCAGCCTGAGCTTTGAGATAAATAGTACGCATCGAAATTCACTCAACCCCAGCACAAAATAAAAATTCTCCTTTATTCACAAACTTCGGATATTACTTCTCTTGTTCATGATTCTGAGTAGGATCTTTTTAAGCAAAACTGGTTGATTTGATGGATATATGGGTTTAGTAATGAAACAAATAAAGAATCATGTCATTCCTTATATGGTCTACCAAATAATATCATGAAGTGGGTGATTGTGTATATGGTATCTGTATGAAACAGTCTATATGAACTGTTCTTGTATAAGCTTACCATAATATAATGTATTGGTGAGGTGATTAGGTTTAGTTTATAATTTATATTGTCCTCAAAAACTTGAAATTGATTCGCCCAACTATGAAATATATTGACATAGCGAGTCTAAGGTTGCAGAAAATATTGATTAAAATTTTTAGCCAAATTTACGAAATATTTGATTTGCTAATTTTGAATTTTGTCAAACATTTTACAGTTATTCCAAATTTTGAATCTCGCGTAAAAATTGAGGTAAGCTCCTATGAATAATTTACAACTTTTCCCCATTTTTTTTTTTTTTTCTTGTTCATACCGTTAACCGCTTACTCAAACCTAGAGTGATACTCGCAAATAACTGTCCATACTCGCTATCTTGAGCCCATACTCGCTAAACTCTTCAGCCCATACTCGCAATTCAGCCCATACTCGCAAGATTTTTCCATACTCGCAAGCTGCAGGTTCTTACTCGCAAGATTTGATCTCATACTCGCAAGATTCAAAGGCTTACTCGCAAGACCCAAAGCATACTCGCAACCATACTCGCAACCTTTGGTTCCATACTCGCAAGAATTTGTTCCATACTCGTAAAAGAAAAATCCTTACTCGCAAGCGATAAGGAGATAATAAGGCATACTCGCCAAAATAGAATGATACTCGCAAGAAAATGAGTGATACTCGCAAGACCAAAAATTGATACTCGCAGAAAACACTAGCAATTCCTTACTCGCAAAACCCTAAGTCGTGATACTCGCTAAAGAACATAAAACCCACGAATCATCCTTAAAAACCCACGACAATCACCATAAAAACCCAAAAACCAAACCCACTAATCACTAGTAGCCTATACGAAAGATCTAGATGAAACCCTAGATGTTTGTGGCACAAAAATCATTCGACCAGCCACAAAACCACTCGTATAGCCACCAAAAACCCCAAAAACACCACGAATCGCCCCTGGTTAGCTATGATACCACTTGATAAGACCAAGAATCATTCTTCATGAGGTCGGGGATGCTCGAAATAAAGGTTAAACATGGTAAAATTAGATTAAAGAATTGGGGAAGGTGTGTGTGTTTTTCTAGAGAGAGAAAGGGAAAACCACACACACCTCCTTATTACAATGAACATCCAACCCTCCTAGATGGAACTAGGAGGTTATTTATAGGTGACTAAGTGCCATACTTTACATAGTTGACACATTTAGCCCCTTTACTTATTAACTAATGCAATTCCTGACTATAACATTATTTTCAAGGCTAACAGATTTGCTTATGAATTTAACTCTCCTCTGATCTGCTCGTTGAATGTTAGATTCTGAGTCTGAGAGACTAATCTTGGATCAACTTTTTTCTTCTCGGGCACCTTTCTCAAAAATCATATCTTTAAAAGTTAGTCCTCTTTGGCTTGAACTCCATGGCCTTACTTAATAATTTTATTTCTCTCTTATTTAAAATATCTTTGACTCTATAAATCTTCTTCATCATTAATAGTGTCATCCTCCTTATGTTCCCATACACCATCGCCATTACCACCATCACTACCATCATCCCCAGCCTTATCGATAGATTCATCCTCGGAGGATTTTGAGTTTTTCGAAATTTCCTCAGTGAACACATTCACCCTTTATTTACCGTATTCTTACACAAACATGTAATCCGTCAACCAACCGTAGATGGCATATTGTGTTTTATGACATCTAAACACTTTGTGCGAATACATACTTTCCTGCCTACTAAATTTCGATTGTTTGAGTTACATTTTAATTTCTGGAAAATTTCAATATTCCCTTTGGATGAAAGTAATCATCGAGGAAGGGGGGAGGACACTACAGAAGACAAAGAAGCTTTCTGTAGAATATGTATGGTGGAATTTGAGGAGGGCGCCGAGGACACTCTTACATTGGAATGTGGTTGCAAAGGAGAGTTAAGCTTAACTCACAAAGAATGTGCTTTCAAGGGGGGAGGACACTACCGAACTTGTGAGGTGTGCAAGCAAGAGATTATGAACTTGCCTCTTATCTTTCCTACATACAGGTAAAAGAATCCAATAACGTACATATATGGCTTAATTGTTAGGCATATATAACTAACAATGCGAAGTGGTTGGTTTATCAGGGTATGGAGGGACGCACCTATTCTTCTGATTGTGAGCATGCTTGCTTACTTTCTCTTCTTGGAGATATATTTGGTATGTCAAGAGTAATCGTATTTTTATAATCTTAGAAGCTACACTAGCGTTCCTCATCATATATATGTTGAATTTGTAAAAGGTAAAAATAATGGATAATGGTGCAATTGCTGTGTCCGTGCCATTTGGTTGCATACTTGGTCTCCTAGGGTCCATGGCATCGACAACAAAGGGTACGTAACTTCCTCTTGATATTTCTTTCTTTCGGATTGGAACATTTTTTTATATATATAATATATGGAGATTAGTAATAAATTAAATATGTTATGTTCAGTCAGAAGAAGGTATGCATGGATTTATGCAACCACTCAGTTCGTGCTAGTGGTTGTCTTTGCAGCCGTCTTCTATTATTCAAAGGTAAGTGGTTCAAGCGACGAGTTTATTCTTAATTCTGCTTGTGTCGTCTTTGTTTCACCCTTTAACGAAATTATATGTGATATTTACAGCTTTACGTGCCTGGGATTCTATCAGCTTTACTTGCTACATTTGCTGGTTTTGGTGGTGCCATGTGCGAAGCTTTTATTCTCTACCTATTCTTGAAATGGAGGGACAATCAACTTCGCGAGACCCGAAGGCGGAGCTTAGAAGGGACCAGAGACAGTATTGGACCTCTTAGAGTATGAGATAGATTAGAAGGCTACACATAGTAAAAATATTCTAGAGAAACATTATTTCATAAATTGTAAGAGCTTGGTTGCAATTGTACCTCTTAGAGTATGAGATAGATTAGAAGGCTACACATAGTAAAAATATTCTAGAGAAACATTATTTCATAAATTGTAAGAGCTTGGTTGCAAAATAAGCTATGTTTTCAAGCTATCTCTAGTATATATAAATATTTATTACTTTAAATTTTAAAAGTCTTATTTTTTTTACAAAACTTACACACTTGCTATTATTAAAAGTTATTTTTTTCAAAAAAATAATAAATATTTAATTTAATACATGTAATAATTATTCATGATAACTATCAAGTATCAACTATTTGTAACTGCGAGTATTGGAAATGCCTGTGCGTTGCACGAATTGTATCTTAATGTTGAAGTGCAAGTTTGTTTAGTTGTTGACGTTTAGTTTGAGTAAATATGATAGTTTGATAACATTGTAATTTATATTTATTTATTTGTTTTTTTTACAATTAAGAGTTAAATTATTTTTTCTTTATTGTTTGTTTGACTTTTTATCTCACACACACATACAAAAGTCACACACAAAAAACGCATCTGCTATAACCCTTTTAGGGCTTTCAGTTACTGTCGACATAAATCTAATTTATCAATAATCAAGGAGATCAAACAATATCTTTAAGGGTTTTGATGTTTGATCAATACACTGAATATGTATTTGAGCGTTGATTAAATCATTCAGTTATTGTTTTTTGAATCATATGTCTATTCGTTATTGTATCTGGAATATGGGTTTTACACTCGGTAGGTTTATGTGTGTGATTCAGGACGTGTAATGTCGTTTAGACTTGGCTGCTTAATGATGTTTTAGCGATTGTAGGGATTATTTGGTCTGATTAGTCATTATGTATACATAACCTGTTGGTATGTGTTTATTTACACATACCTTTTGCCAAATATATGTGTTTTTTGTGTTTGTGATTGTGCAGGTACGGATATTGTGGAATAAGGAAAAAAATCAAAGAAAACCCGAAAAAACGAGCACGAGAATGGAAAAAGGATAAAAAGCCGGAGCCGGGGAAGCAATTTTCAGAAATTCATCAAAGATATGCTAAAATGGTCAAAGTCAACCTTGGAAAATCAAAGAATGACAAAAATGATCCTTGGATTTTATTTTGAAGAATGGCAGATTTAGCCCTTGAAGTTTGCAAAGTTGTAAAAATTATCCAATCTTAACTACTACTTACACTTAAAATTGACCCAATCCCAAATACAACCCAAGCCCAACAACAATCCAACCCCTTTACCATTTTCCCATTCAACCCAACACACTCCCATTAATTATAACACAACCCGGCCCAATCCCTTTATAACTCCTAACCCGTATCCAAGCTACACCCGGTCAAACCCACCACAACCCACGGTCAAATAAAGATAAAAAAATAAAAACCGCGCCCTAGTTTACTGTTTATCTCCCTCAGCCTTTACCCTGCTCCCAAACCATTAATTACCCGTACTAAAATAGCTTCTAGAAGACCCTGACTTATCTGACATCAGGATAGCCACGTTGGCAAATACCAAGCACTGGATTGGTCGAATTGATCCAAAGGACGATATTAATTGATCTTGAAACTTCTGAAATCCTATGAGACCTCCTCAGCTTCACCTATAAAAGTACCTCCTCACCTCACATTTGAGGGTGTTAGAAACTAGGAGTAGGGTAGCTTAGTATAGTTTTTAAGTAGTGTAACTCTGCTAAAATTTCATTTCATAGTCAGGGACGGAGCCAAGGGGGTTCCCGCGGGTGCCCGGGCACCCGATGGATTTTTTCAGTGTAGTGTTAATTTTTGAAAAAAAACATTGATTTTTCCTAAAGTCATCTTAAATGCACCCGGTCCATCGAAATATGTATCTAGTATTAGTGTTCAATTTTTTTTTGTGCACCCTGTAATATTTAGTCCCGGTTCCGTCCCTGTTCATAGTTAATCAAGCTTTGTACTCTTTAATTCTAATGTAATTATTCTCATTTATAATAGCTTAATTTCAGTTTATTCATATTTCAGTACTTCTAAGTTTCATTTCAAGTAATTCCTAAATTTCTCATTATTATGTGTTTAAGCTTGTGCAAGCTTATTAGATTGTTATGTCAGCTTTATAAAAGTTTCCTTAATTAATTTAATTTACAACTTCTGTTATAAAAGCAAAAATCACAAAAAAAAAAAAAAAAGAAAAAATATGGTTAAGTAGTGTTCATAAGCTTCAACAAGCTTAAGTTTGGTTTACTGAAGCTCATTATAGCTTCATATAGCTATTAGTGAGTTCATTGTTCCATACTTACTGATTTATCAAAAGTTCTCCATAAAGTCAATGAAAGTCAACTGTTGTGGTGATTGAATAAGGCTGAGCTTATGAAGAGGTTAAGTTGAAGCCCTTAGGTACTTATAGAACTCCTTGAGAAGCTCCTTCTTACTCTTTTTCTACTTTTTCTTAAATCTCAGCTGGATTTGTTGTAAGTTTACTCTAAAAACCTTATTATATGCTTTTACTATTTCAGTTTAATCTCTTCTTGTTTTTGTTACTACTGGTTGCTTAATTGTAGTTGTTATAGTTTAATTTTGTTGTTTGCTTCATAATTCTAGCTTGTCTTAGCCTTAATCACTTTGAAATCTAAAACAGTTGCATGTTTAAGGGGTGTTTGGCTTAAGTAGACATTTTGTGTTAGAGCTTGATTTTAGCATTGCATTTAGTTCAGTTAGCCTAAAATAGGTTCATATAGGTTGTTTAGACAGTAAAAACCTTAGATTTAGGTATAAATTTGTTAGACTTATTTTAATTAGGTCTTTAACCAGCTTAATATCACATTTAGATTTAGTAAAAACCTTAGGTCTTTTTTCCCTTTCCATACTTTCTTTTAGAAAAAGATTTTTAAATTTTAGCCTCTTACTTTTTAGTTTTAACGAGTAGGTAAACCCGCGCGTTGCTGCGGGAATGCCGTGTACATAAAGTAAATTTCCCAATTTCTCAAATGCAACTGGCGTGAACACCTTCCAGCCTGTCGAGAATCATATTCAATCCCTAAGTTAGAGAAATCATATTTCTTATGGTCGAGACTCAACGATACATGCATTTGCAAAAACAAACAGCCAACTCATGAAAAATATACAAAATCATTAACTGAAAATCCTATACTGAGTTTCATATCATTAAGTGTATACACCAGTAGTAGCAAAATACCAATTTAAAAAAGCAACAATTGTTTATACTAAACTGAAACTAATAATAACTATATAATACAAACCTAACTTATTCACTATCAAAGTATATACCAGGAGAATTTGAAAGGACTTGTGTTAGAACATCAGTGATTTGCATGCTTTTAAATAGGAGAACAACTTCTCAGTTACCAACGGCATCAAAACGGGATCACCTGGAGAAACAAACACAAAATGCTAGGAAATTAACCTTAACAGAATTGCTAATGTAACAAAGGTGATGAAAAATAACTATTTGAGATTGACCCGTTAACCTATTTTGATCCACTAGGCAAATCCTCATACAAATAATTTCAAACATACAAATTAATTCTACAAATTAGTAGCAAAATCGTTGGATCAAAAAGAGACAACAACTGAATTTAGATAGGGGTCTTGTGATCATATTTTATATACTAATAACTTCTCATACAAAACTGTCATAAATGAATCCATTGGTTAATTGAGAAAAACTCAAATATGATATCATAAACATAATTTTTTACTGTGAAAACGATGAAAGGTTACTCATTTAGTCATACGCTGGTAGCACAGAAACCACATCCCTTTGTCGACAGTTAATATAACTAAAACCGTCTTTTGTATCATATGTATGGCAATCATAAAAGTTGGAAAGAAATAAGAGAACCTACTTTCAGTATTACGATGATTCAATCGATTGTCAACATATTTAATAAATGTAATGTCTTTCGATATGCGACCCATACCTACAACAATGCGTAAATGAAATTCTGGTATAAGTTAAAAACAGCTTCTAAATGGCATATAAGCTACGCTTTCTATAAGTATATACAACTTCAGGCATTAGACGTATGCATACCATCATTTTGTCGACATAGGTCAGTGTCCTTGAGTGTTTCATAAGTTGCGGTTTTTTGCTGGTATCTCCATATATGAAGATGCATTTCTCGCTGTCGCTCCCGTTTGCTTTGGCCTATTCTCTTGTTGCAAGCTTAATGCAATACTCGACTGAAAACAGTTGAAAAATTAGCATCATTAAACTCAAATCTAACAAACAAAAATTTGGACTTTTTTTTAGTACGGTTCAATTCTCACAACTCATATAACTCAAGAAATTCAGAACCTCGTTTAAAATCACACTCTTTAGTATGGGCTGTCCCAAGTGTGGCAATTTTGTTAGCATGTCTTTTCAAATGTTGACTAATCCACCCTCTAAAAAATAATAACTATCCTACAATAAAAAGTTTAGGCCGATGTTTTTTTGTCAATGAATGCGTTAACAATATGCCCCTTAAACTATATTTAATGATTAAAGTATATACGAATATTTGATACATCCGACATGACTGATGTATTCTGTTGTTCCTATCGTAATCTTGTTGAACAATATGCAAAATTTTGTTCATCAGTACGTTAACAGCATATGCAAAATACCTTTTTTATTACTGCTTATCTTAAAGTGGTTATGTGTTATCAGTTTCCAATAGCAACTATCCAAAGAATGTATTCGATCATTAATCTAAGTCATTTGATTAAGGATAACCATAAAAGTACTACATTTTACAAAGTCACTCAAAGCACCAAAATTAGTGTTAATACACGTTGAGATAACATGAAATCCTTAAAAACTCTTAAATCACTAAAAAACCCCAATTTCTGACCCCTTTTAAAGCAGTGTTTGTGTAAGCCAATTAAAGTTTATTTAATTTTTATTTTATTGATTATTATTTTTTGTTTAGCTTATTGCATTATCCAAACACATTAACCCTTTGGAATATCTAGAAAACTGAAGGCGTAAACACATGGTCTTTTATTTTGACACTATACACAACCCACAGACCCGAACACTTGGAAGTGAGAATATCAGGTATAAAACCCATAATAATAATAATATAAACTGGTAACTAAAGCCCTGCTACTGATATTCACTCGCTTACCAGTTCCGTCAAGCATTACTGATATGCTGCTTGCCTTGGAGCATTTTCCCCCGCCTCTGCTGCTGGTTGCAATCGGACCTCCTTGTCCACCATATTTCTGTTACAATATGCAATATACACATTTAGTCTTTATTATAATCGAGCCGATTGCAGAAATTCAACATGGTCTTTATTATAATCGAGCCAAGTAAGAAACAAATTATTTCCAGTCAATGGGGGTGTTTGGATTGCATATCATTAGCACGCACTTATGACTTATAAGCCCCATTGAAGTAACCACGTAGCATTGTGCGTCATTTATTCAAATGTAATCAGAATAGCCTCTATTAATCCAAACACTTCAAAAGTGCTTCTTTTCTTTACCAAAACAAAAGAAGCCAATAACCTCTATATATATGCAAATCCAAACACCCTTCATATACTTAGAAATGGAACAAATTTATCTAAATAAAGTAATCCCCCTTCAAATTTATGATCCTGGTTATTTTTTACACTTTTTTTGACATAAATATGCTTTAACAAAAATCTTACGCTTCCTTGTGTAAATCACAGGTTGCCAAATAGTTGAGTTTAAGAAAAATAATGATCGTGTAGTCGACTGTTCCCAATAAGCAATCTAACATTGACCAGGTTAAACCCAAAAAACTGAGATATAAACCCAGCAAGAGTGAGACAATTGAACAATACTTGGAGCATACAGCATACTAATATCCGACTACAACATAAGGGAAAAAAAGCTAGGACTTAAGACTGAAAGCAATGTATATTTGTGTACCTTTTAACAGAGGCCGACTAAGGTTTAGAAAATGTCACTACGTCCTCTGAGTCGGGCTAATTGGAGCGATAATCATGAAGTCGAGCTAATTGGAGTTCCAGAGATTTCTCCAGCGCTTTTGTAACAAAAACAAATGTCTACATAAAAATATTTTTAAGCATTAGAGAAAATATGCGTTTTGATTTAGGCAACATGATAATCTAATGGTAGTAAGTACCTGACCAGCAAAACGCTTAACTTCGGTTTTCAATGCTAATGAGGGTATAGCACTTAAGCGTTCAGGACATTGATGGTTATTGGCTTGAGAGGAACATCTCCCAGGCTTATGACCAGGCTTATGACCGATAGATTGAATCACAACAGAGCCACACGTAGGAACCAACCAAACAGCACCAAATTGCAAGAACCTGCAAATATCACCCAAAAAAATAAATAAAATAAATAAAAATTATATGAGTAAAAAAAATGACCCATTTTTAAAAGAATCAAGAATGTGTGCAATCATGTATCATGATTCCGATCACTGGATCCTTGATGCATCATCTCAAAATCCTGTTACAGTTCGTACTTTCTAATTCTGTTTCTCCTATTTCTCTTTGTTATTGCAAAATAATGGGTGTTTGGGATTGCTTATTTTAGAGTATTTATTTGCTTAAAATCTTTCCAGGTACCAACCTACTGATTTTCGGCTTCTTATTATATTAAAACACTGTAAACTGCCTATCTGCTTACAGTTAAATAAGCAATTCTAAACACAATCCAGATAGGTGCTAAAACTGATTAATGGTGTATCCAAGCAATAAAGCTGCTTGCATATGTTTATATTCTATGCTAGTCGAAACAAAGGTCGTCATTTCCCCTATGTGCTTCTTTATTACCTTGCCTAACACTGATTAACGGTGGTCGTCTAGAAATTTTTTTGATGCCCAATGTTTGGTTATGCCATAGCTTTCTGCAAACATAAGAGAACACCATTGCTTCAGTGTATATGCAGTAGAAAACATAAAATCTGATCAAATAATAGAGCTAGCAGTACCTGTACAATAAGAATAATAGCTGCGACAATGGGTGGTCCTATTATGATACCCAAGAAGATGCCCTTAATCATGTTTCGAATGGACAACCAAAGCGTTTGCTGTGACCACAAATACCATGTGTTAACAATGAAATAGCTTGCGTATAGTATGTTCGCCTTTAAAGTATATGTTGCTACTCTAAAAACAATAAAACCATTGTACGCAAGTTGCTGTTAGAACAGCTTATTTGTTCGCTTACTGTTGTAACGAAATTTTTAAAGCCACTACAATTAGCTTATAAGCTTGTCCACTTCAGTTTATGGAATAATAAAATTATTAAGCCTATACTAATAAGCTCATAAGATGGAAGAAGTAAGCTTATTGATTTTCCAAATTATCAATAAGCCGATGAACTCAACAAATATGAATGTGACAAAAAAATGCTCTACCAAAAAGAACATACCTTCAATTATTAATCCTCCGCTAATGATACGCTGTAAATTCCTCCATTTGGGTAACCAATCATATAGTTTAAAATGAGCTCAAAGTCAACATAAGAAGATAAAAAGATTATAACCCATTTCACCAATCGACCTCATTGCCATGGGTGCGTTAGCATAAACACAACTTTTATTTCAACTCATCACCAAAAGTGAATGAAAAAGAAAACACCCCCCTTTTTTTTAAGCTAAAAACATCAATAAGATTAAAATAAAGAAAATATGTTACCTTTGGAAGAAGATTAGATTGTATCAGTTTTTTTTAGCTTTTGATTTGCGTTAAATTTGAGAGAGAAAACAGAGATGTGTATGTGTGTTTTGTAAGAGTGTTATGGAGAGGTGTGTTTGTGAGAGATATTAATCGCACACTTGTCAAAGGGGAGTTACTTTTATTTAAGGGACTTAGGATCAAATGAGAAGAAAACTTAAAGTAAGAAGGATGAGAAATAACTATAACCACACATTTGATATGCATCGACTTCAATTATATGCATCCCTAAACTTTTAGATGCACATAATATATTTTTTAGCAAAAAATTAGATGCATATACATATATTAGATGCGTTTCATCTCAAGTTGACGAATCCTTTACATTTTTCGTCTTCTGTGAGTCAAATTTATTGTTAGTGCTACTTTGCATTGTTTTCACTTCAAAATCAATTTCGAAACTAATTGGGATGCATCTAAATGAATAGAGATGCATTTAAATCAAGTCGATGCATCTCAAATGTGTAGTTATAGTCATTTCTCATCCTTCTCATTTTAAGTTTTCTTCTCACTGGATCCTTACCCTTATTTAAGGGGCGTTTTTCTTTAAGTTATATTAATTGTATTAAGGGTTTTTTTTTTTTTTTTTTTTTTTTTTTTTTTTTTTTTTTTTTTTTTTTTTTGTTTTTTTTTTTTTTTTTTTTTTTTTTTTTTTTTTTTTTTTTCATGTTTAATTAGCTTGTTGTATAATAAGTATATTAACATAATAACATGTACCATTTATTTAAGGGGTGTTTTTCTTTTCAGATTAAATGGGGTTTGAAAAGTCAAATGCTTGAATATTTATTGTATTAAATAGTTGTACTAATAGCTTAGCTAATTGTATTTGGTTAAATTTTATTTTAGCAACTCTTAAAATTTATTACTTTATAAATGGTGTAGGTAATAAATGAAGACATTTAAGTATATAATATAACGTAATAATATTCCGTAATACGAGTATATAACATGACATAATAATATTTCGTAAGTATCATTCGTTAAACATTTCAACATGAGCTTATAAATAGAGACAACCAAGTGCACGTACAATATAAAATTTTGGTCTAGTGTGATGGATAAGTTGTTCATCATTTTCATTTTAATATGCACATTTGCTTCTTTAACGCATGCGTTTTGTGTATTTGGAAAATGGCATATTATTGTAAGGAGTGATATGTCTGATAATGATGTCATTGTTCATGTCAAATCAGGAGACGAAGACCGTGGAATTCATACCATTCCATTCAACGGAACTTTTGACTGGACTTTTTGCGAAAGGTTTGATGGAAGAAGTCTTTACTTTGCCGACTTTTCGTGTGGTTCGAAAATTCAGAATCTACATTTGTTTGACGACCCTGTTCGACATATATGCTATGAACAAAAACTTGTGACTCGTACTCAACATTGTTATTGGTCAGTACGTCCAGATGGGTTTTTTGTATCTCACCGTCCCAATGGTGATTGGGTACATTTAGCATTTTGGCGTTGAAGAACAATCTCTATGTTGTATGTTTGTTACAATCACATAAAAATAAAGCTTGATTAATCTAATTACTTTTTTTATAAAAATGTGTGTCAATATAACGATTGATCTAATTAGTTTATGATTGGTTTTTTTCGTGTATCCATGGTTTTTGACTTTTTGACCGACTAATCTATGGGTTTAAACCCACTGCCACACAAACTCAAACCAAGCAAAGCCCCCCCCCCCT
>LBNU01005935.1:79736-110494 GCA_014162995.1 Artemisia annua | reverse complement strand
CCACCTAATGAATTTGAATTTTTCTTAGTTATGTATTTGTTTTTAGCTCTCCCACTTTATTGTATTGCGTTACTTATTGATATATATGGATTTTAATATTGACTTTGTCATTTGCTCAGTTTGTGTTTAGCGACGAAAATGTCAAACATTGAAAAAATCAAATTTCCAGCTCTTGACATAACTGGAGCAAATTATATACAATGGACAGCAAATGTTAAAAGGCATCTAAAATCAATGGGTGCTTTAGCAACCTTAGAAGAGGGCAATGAATGCTCCGAGGAAATCAAAGCGAAAGCTGATGTTTTCCTCCATCAACACATTGATGAAAAGCTAGAATTCGAATATTCGAATTGTGATGATCCAAACATTTTATGGAAAGATTTACAAAGCAGATTTGATCATCAAAGGGACGTTTTACTCCCTTCTGCTAGAGATGAATGGAACAATTTAAGGTTCCAAGACTTTAAAAAGGTTAATGAGTACACCTCTGCTTTATTCAGAATATGCTCAACACTCAGATTTTGTGGGCAAATTGTTACTGAAGGAGATTTGTTGGAAAAAACCTTATCCACATTTCATGCTTCAAACTTAAACTTGCAACAACAATATCGATTGCAAAAATTTAAAAGATACTCTGAGCTAAATGCAAATCTTCTTGTAGCAGAGAAAAACAATGAATTGCTAATGAAAAATCATCAAACTCGTCCTACAGGATCATTAGCACTTCCAGAGGCAAATGCTGTTAACAATAATGATACCAAAAACTCTGGAAGTAAAAGAGGAAGAGGTAACCCTCGTGGACGTGGTCGTGGTCATGGTCATTATGATAAAAACAATGTTCATGGTCACAATCGTTTTTTCAATCGAAACAATAATTACCATCGAGGTGGTTATAATGGTCGTGGTCGTGGCCGTGTTCGTGGCCGTGGACCTAGATAACAAATTGTGAAATACCTTTAGCAGAACAGTTATACAACGGACCAGGAAGCCCGTTGAAGGTATAGGCATCAGAAACATTTGGACCTCCGCCAGTTTGTGTTGCTTGAGCAATTATGGCTTCCGGGTCAGTATTAAACCACTCTCCTGTAGGCATAAAGCAGCAGGTTAATTTTATTGCATGCCAAAAGCTAGTAGTAATTATATAAAAAATAGCAAAAAGTAGAAAGAAACTATTAATTTTGTTCGACTTTGTAGAAACTCTTACCAAAGATGATGGGAACTTCTTTGTAGGGTTTGGTAAATGGGTAAGGGACATGAAGCTTTGGAAGAATAATAAGAGGTCCATAAACACTCGCTCGGAGCCATGATATATGTGCATGCCAAAACAAGGTTCCTCTTTGTCCAACAACGGTATAGTTGTACACATAACTTTGTCCAGTTTGTATGGGGCATTGTGTTATGTAAGCCGGCCCATCAGCCCATCCATTTCGAAGTTGTCGAATACCATGCCTGTTTACAATCAGAAACATACAATCATATGAACAAAAATAGATAAAAACATTTACAACATCGTCGCAGAAATAGAAATTAATATGAAGCTACCAATGGATCGTAATATTGTTGGAAACATGGTTGGTGACTTTGATAAGCAAACGGTCACCCTCCCTAGCGACTATACGTGGACCTGGAAATTTCCCATTCACCGTAACCATGCTCTTCGTGTGGCATAGTCGTGTCACATTTTGCAGTTGGATCTGCATAAAGCAAATTTCCATTAAAATCTAATTAAACTAGATTAAATGAGTTACAGCAAAGAACGATATATAGCATCAAATGAGACGCACATTGAACTCATAGTTCCTTGTAGCACCAGCAACTCCATACACCGAAAGTACTAAAGTTATTGCAACCATAGGAAACATTATTCTCACAAAACTATCCATCTCTTTAGCCAGTGTTCAAGAATCTGAAAGCTTTTGTTACTGCATGTTAACCAAGCAATGATAGTTGGATATAAATAGGTTTGAATTTCATGATGATTTGTCAAGTGCATGACTTATTTTAATGGACCACCTACTGTTGTTGTTAGAATGCAACTGTAGAGTGCTACAAAAGAGATATTTTCTATCTGTATATCCATACCTTCCCTTTGTCGTAAGGACTTGGTTCCCCAATCTTTTATATCACAATACGTTTTTAAACACAATACTTCATCACTTAGTTATATACTTATATACCAAATTTATACGATCTTTAAGTTTGACTATAGAAAGAAGGTAAATGATTTTCTTTTGTGGTTTTTGAATAGAGGAGTGATATGATCACAAAAAAATTTCAACAAAGAAGTCCCACAAACTAATGTGGCGGAATGTGATTGGTGAGTTTCTCTCCTCTCTCTCTCATTGAACCAATCACATTCCGCCACATTAGTTTGTGGGACTTCTTTGTAGAAATTTTTTGTGACCATATCACTCCTCTTTTGAATATTTAAGTTGTCATGATATGCCACTTTTAAGTTACCCACCTTTTATAATAGTAAAAGTTGACATGGTAAAATGAGCAAGAAAATGCAGTTTCTATTGAAATAACAAAGTATTTTCCTAATTTGGAAAACAACGAAGTTAAATTGTTATCTACTCTGCGACAGCTTCATGTTAGATGTTAGGTTAACACCAAGCTTAATTGTGAACTTAAGGTCCATTAAATATAAAGTTAAGATTTCTTGTTCGGTAAGCTATTTTATTACTACTTTATTAGCCACTAATCAAGTAATTTTGTCGCATCCTCATAACTCTTTGCTAAACAATGGAGATCATTGTCATATTCGAAAATAGTTTATCAAAAATTGTCACTCCTACCTAAAAGCAAAGCAAGTTATGACGTCAAAAAAGTCACAAAAAGGAGGAAGTCGTCAAACAGTATACAACTTTGCTGCCGAATACAACTCTACCTCCGTGCGAAAAAAATAAAATAAAATAAAAAATAAAGGGATGTGCATAACTCGAAAGAAGACTTAAAGCAAGAACACGATTTGAATATTCTATCCACTTTGTACATACAAAATGTAATACCCCAACCCGACAAGAGTCAAAATGTCACATTATGGTGCCAAATCAAAACATACAAACGCAAGTGGAAGACTTATAATCATAAAGTTACAAAGGAAATACTAATTCTATACAAGAATGAAGTACAAATCCAAAGAGAAACTAATCGAGTCCGAATCCAAGTCTAATCCAAGTGTCAATGGGCTTCTAATCATCGGGGTAGTCCACTAACGCTCCTATGCACTCTTCACCCAAACCCAACTTCCAACCTAAAACCTGCCGCAGGAAAGGAAATGCGGCTGAGCTTAAAAAGCCCAGTGAACAAATATATAATAAAACAAACGGATAAACGAAACGTATATAAATATAAGAAACAGGACATCATAAGCTTCTGCTGAGAGGAATATCATCTGTCAAATGCATAAGAGATCAACGAACAGCCGAACAAAATCATAAGTCAAACAAATAAAGGATCATAGAGATATCAACGTAAGCATAATCATAAGAGAATAATGAGCACGTATAAATAAAAGCATGTCTACCATAGTCACTCGAATAGACATAAAGAAATAAGGAAAGCCACGAGCTGACCTACCAGAGTCACTCCAATAGGTCTCATACATACATACATAATCATATGTAGCCACATAAGTGCACAAAGAGGGGAGACCTCTATGTACCATACCTGGAGTGATTAGCTCCGCTGTGAAGGAGTAGAGAAGCACCTACCCACATTCACCATACATACACATAATCATACATAAACATAAGTGCTAGGATGCATCCATACGCCCCCATACATACATACATAAACATACCTGCACCCTGCTCGCAGAACAGGTATACACATATCATAAATGGCCAGGAGATCTCATAATCATAATCATATCATACAAAGTGGGGACGCCGTGGATCAATCACACCTCTACAGAAAGTGTCATGCCATCGGTGCCTCGATGACACGGCCATGGTACCTCCATGACTAGTTAGAAAACTCGGGCATAAGAAGCATACATACATACATACATAAAATCTTAGCAGCATATCCGAATCATAGCATATCATAATCATAATTAGAGGAGTATCAAATGAATGTGAATCGTATATCAAAGAGATCATATCATGTAATCATACCAAAGGAATCATAGAGAATGAATCAAAGCATAATGGAACATAGCAATGGCTCAGAAGATCATATCAAAGGAATCATATCATGAATCATATCACGAATCATATCAAAAGGAATCATAGCAAAGGTCGATGATCAAAAGTCATGAGAATTTCCCTACTGAAATGGGATAAAATATATGTACCTTAAACCGCCAACGAAACAATAACATGCGAATAGGAAATCACTCCTTCTTCAGCGAATCTACATGAATTAATGATCGACATCTTATTAATAACTTATTTAAAATTAGATTACTCGTTTAGTCGGCTTTTTATTTTTAGTAACTTTCCAATTGTAGCAGCTTTTCAAAAATAGTAACTTTCCACAAATAGTAAGTTTCCACTTTAAGTAGTTTAACCATTTTAAGTAACTTTCCCGTTTTAGTAAGTTTAGGGTAAAACTCATAATTAATCACATTAGGGTTTCTAATAAGACCAAAGTATATTAAATGGTTCATAGCTCATTAATGATTAGAGTTAAATGTTTAATTAATGTGTTTAGGGTTAATTCATATTTAGTAATACATGGGTTTTTAATATGCCTCGGGACAATGTTATATCGAATTAGAAACCAAATTATAAACAAGGATAGACCAAATAAGAAACACAACCCAAACTCCACTAAACCACACTCGAAGAGATGAACGGCAAAACTCACCCCGATTACTCGTTTATATATCGACCTTAGTTAATAAGTAAGTCTAACTATTCTAGTTTTCATGTTTCATATGTCTTGCTAAAATATTTAACACTTCTTCGTTAATATATTAACCCTTGTCACAAATGACAGATCGACACACGACACAACACAACGCCAAGGAATACCCAAGACATGTTAGGACACACTTCAAGATAACTATTAAAACTTTACGTTAAATGCACATATAATAATTATATTTTTCAAGCTTCATAAAGTGTTAGTGTCTTATAATTTATTTGATCTCATTTATCATTGGTTCTCCTTAAAACTCTCGTGTATGAATTCAGGTTTTGCAAAATGACTCAAACACTTGACATGTCGACACTAACATACACACGCAAGACATACTGTCAACAAGTACGAACCATGATCGGTCTCAAAACCATGCATGCAATACCAAAATCTTCACAAACCACCTGTTATCTCCCATTAGTAATGAATTCACCATTTGGGTTCATATTAAATCGTATAACCTGTTTTTGCAACCTACTGTCCCTTAATATTCATGATTCTCAATTTCTACCTTTGATGTATTATATTAACGTGTGATCAGTATTTAGTGCATGTTCTCATAAAGGGATAGTTTCAAAAATACTAAGGCTGAATCAAGCGTTTGATCAACAGAACTCGACACTATTTATTTGCAAGACCTTTATTAAGTTTACGTGCCATACGTCTCTTATATGTATTCGAATGCTAGTATAATTTATATCAGCGAAACATGATTTAGATTAAGGTTATACCTTAGAGCTTGAAACGAGAAATGATCGAAGAGCAAAAGAACATGTGCGCTCAAAACAATCACATAAGTTCACCAGAAGGCTGCTACCAAAACACAGCAACGATTTACTCCTGCAACTGAGAACCGGCTTAGTCAAGTCTTTGGAGTACCCACGTTCGCGAACAGAAGNCGAATAGGAAATCACTCCTTCTTCAGCGAATCTACATGAATTAATGATCGACATCCTATTAATAACTTATTTAAAATTAGATTACTCGTTTAGTCGGCTTTTCATTTTTAGTAACTTTCCAATTGTAGCAGCTTTTCAAAAATAGTAACTTTCCACAAATAGTAAGTTTCCACTTTAAGTAGTTTAGCCATTTTAAGTAACTTTCCCGTTTTAGTAAGTTTAGGGTAAAACTCATAATTAATCACATTATGGATTCTAATAAGACCAAAGTATATTAAATGGTTCATAGCTCATTAATGATTAGAGTTAAATGTTTAATTAATGTGTTTAGGGTTAATTCATATTTAGTAATACATGGGTTTTTAATATGCCTCGGGACAATGTTATATCGAATTAGAAACCAAATTATAAACAAGGATAGACCAAATAAGAAACACAACCTAAACTCAAACCAACTCTCGAAACCCTTCTCGAACTAAACACTAAACCACACTCGAAGTGATGAACGGCAAAACTCACCCCGATTACTCGTTTATATATCGACCTTAGTTAATAAGTAAGTCTCTAACTATTCTAGTTTTCATGTTTCATATGTCTTGCTAAAATATTTAACACTTCTTCGTTAATATATTAACCCTTGTCACAAATGACAGATCGACACACGACACAACACAACGCCAAGGAATACCCAAGACATGTTAGGACACACTTCAAGATAACTATTAAAACTTTACGTTAAATGCACATATAATAATTATATTTTTCAAGCTTCATAAAGTGTTAGTGTCTTATAATTTATTTGATCTCATTTATCATTGGTTCTCCTTAAAACTCTCGTGTATGAATTCAGGTTTTGCAAAATGACTCAAACACTTGACATGTCGACACTAACATACACACGCAAGACATACTGTCAACAAGTACGAACCATGATCGGTCTCAAAACCATGCATGCAATACCAAAATCTTCACAAACCACCTGTTATCTCCCATTAGTAATGAATTCACCATTTGGGTTCATATTAAATCGTATAACCTGTTTTCGCAACCTACTGTCCCTTAATATTCATGATTCTCAATTTCTAATTTGATGTATTATATTAACGTGTGATCAGTATTTAGTGCATGTTCTCATAAAGGGATAGTTTCAAAAATACTAAGGCTGAATCAAGCGTTTGATCAACAGAACTCGACACTATTTATTTGCAAGACCTTTATTAAGTTTACGTGCCATACGTCTCTTATATGTATTCGAATGCTAGTATAATTTATATCAGCGAAACATGATTTAGATTAAGGTTATACCTTAGAGCTTGAAACGAGAAATGATCGAAGAGCAAAAGAACATGTGCGCTCAAAACAATCACATAAGTTCACCAGAAGGCTGCTACCAAAACACAGCAACGATTTACTCCTGCAACTGAGAACCGGCTTAGTCAAGTCTTTGGAGTACCCACGTTCGCGAACAGAAGCGGATCATAAAAGTATGCACGATCACAAGCCTTAACAGCCTTATTGAAATGAGACACAGATTTCCTTTTAGGACTTGACAGATTTTGTTCTATATAAAAGTTAGTGTTCACCATAGTATACAGAATTGTGGTGTAAATATTGTGCAGGTTTAGAAATGAAATAGCAAAGTGAAATGGTCGAATTGTGGAGGGAAATATAACAAGAATAACTGTCAATAGGATATATTATAACTGTCAATTACAATCCTATATATAGTTCATGTACAGGTGCCAAAGTGAAAAGGCATGATGGTTCATAGTTGACCAAGGGACACACCTTTTCATTTGATAACTGTCATGAAACGTTTCCAACTAGAATAACTGTCATGAATGACAGATCAGCAATCCTAGTACTACTATCCTATTGGCTATAAAATGTCTGCACAGTATAAAAATACAAATACTAATTACAGAGAAGCATTTGGACTTAAATCCAATACGGCCTAAGTTACACACACACACTTTAGGTCGGACTACATATGGAAGACATGACCCCATTAAAAACCTACGCCCTATGTTCCTTTATATAGAGAGAATATTAGGGTACAAAAGACCTACAAATTGTATCTTGAGGAAACAAATACTTTCCTAAATATTTATCTTCATCCTTTTTCTTTATCTTCTTGTCCCACATATAATCCCCTCATGTTCATTCTTTTTGTTTTGTATCATCAATCTTAATAGAGCCCAACAGTGTTCATCAGTACCTTTCAACGATATGTCTGGTCGGGTGGATGTGTACTTGGATTCGGAAGATTACTGGGGATGTTGGGATCTTTTCTTGCTTGTGCTTGATCTGTCAGGCGCCTGCCCAAGACACCAAATGGGGTTTCCATCTGTAGGACAGTGCCTTGCAGAATATGGTCCCTTTAACTGGCATCATAAAACAGATATAATTCTTGTTATCTCCCCACCATACTCTTTCTTCTGTACCAAGGATCATTATGTGCACAGATCTCTTCATCTGTTCTTTAGCATTTCTTTTACACTCCCCTTGAATCTGCCTAATCTTATTTGCCCATAGTAAGTTTCTGTGTTTCTTTTCATCTAGCACCTTTAGTTTGTAAATCACACACCTTTGCTAGATTCACCAAGTCTTTGTCACAACAATAAAGCACGAACAAGTTATCTTCAAAGTGTAACACCCACCTTGAGATATGATAAGAACACGCACCTGTGAGACTCAACTACAATATCAAATAAATGATATTCAACCTTCTTCGTAATCAATTAATCCATAAGAACAAAATACGAGCCTTTAAAACTTTTAAGAACATAAACTTCTTCCTGAGTGTGTGAACGAAATAACCATTCTGTGTGTGTAATCCAAAACCAATCAAACTCATAGATACTTCCCCTTACTGCTCGTAAACCATGCATATATATTGAAGCATAAAACTCCTTTACGTGTCTCCATAAAGCATTCAAACACAGCAGTACTTTAATAATGCAAGAGCAGTACTTTGGATAAACGAGGAGTACCTTGAAAATATCGAGCAGCACTTTGCAAAGAACAACAGTACTATGGAGCAGTACTTTAAAAGAATGCGAGGAGCAGTACTTTAAAAATATACGGGCAGTACGTTGATCATCCAAGTAGCAGTACTTTGTAGACCTTTAGCAACAGTACTTTGAAACAGTACTTTGCCTCTTCACTTGCAGCAGCAACCAAACATCAAACTTATACCAAATCAGATCGAATAAATAAACCATATACTTCACATATTATATTTAACGGTGTCCCACTTGTGATGATTTAAACAAATGCAATCCACTAACCCATTATAATAATCAATCTATGATGAGAACCCCACGTGAAGACCAAGTGTATTCAATAGTCCAAAAATTCGAACAATGGGCAATCCAAATTCTGACCTTCGATTCAAACTTGAAGTTGACTTGGTACGAGGTTAAAATTAATTTACCTTAGCGCAAGACGACAAATAGCAGACCCAATCATTCAATTTAATCACAAACAAATCCTTGTGAATATACCAACTGATAACACTGTCCCACAATCTTAAAATATATGACCGACCCATGATCATAAATTGCATCACTCCTCTACCGTCCCATAATTAATTAGTACAAGTGAAAACCAATTGTATAAAACAGTACGAGGTAAATATCATAATGCATTCAGACCTCAACATTGTAAATAAGCTCCACCGGCCCATTAGCATGAAAGAATTAAATTATGGTACGAGATAATTCCTTAAAGCACACCTACTCATGATTCACTTTGAAAAAAAAAAACGACATACCAACTAATTTAATCCCAATAATACGCAACTGTATCTTTGTCCCACTAATTATTCGCAACTGTTTTGTGAATAATATCAACTAATATCCAGTCCCAATTAAACGTACGAGGTATTCACATCATTCATTAATCGACAAAGATAATAATAATATAATCATGTTTCATACCGACTCACGATAACCATTATTCTACTGAACCATTAAATCTTTGTACGAGAATAATAAATTTACCTTCGCAACATCACTTTTTCAAAAGTCGACAACTGAATATCAAAGCTGCTTTCTTCTCCACAATGAAACCTTGTAACTCCTAGATATCACGAGCCCCAGGCTCTGATACCACATGTAGGAACCCAGCATACTTGATCGTTACGGGCTAGGTTGTTAAACCTTTAATCTAGGAACACACAATAACGAAAGCGGAATATTCAAACAATGAATTAANCCAGGCTGTTAAACCTTTAATTATCTAGGAACAATAACATTGAATAACATGCAGCGGAATAATAAATAAGAACATCAATGTTATCAACAAGGTTTTTCATTATCATCTCTAACATACAAACATTTACAACCCCAATTCTACTTGATCAAGGTAGAACGACCTTGAGGCTGACTAACCAACTAACTCTAACTAAATCACTAAACGACTAACCCTAGGCGTTTATCTCTTACGCCTAGGTTACACACACACACCTTTAGTCGACTACATTATGGAAGACATACCCATTAAAAACCTACGCCCTATGTCTCTTTATATAGAGAGATATTAGGGTTACAAAAGACTACAAATTGTATTAGGAAACAAATACTTTCCTAATATTTATCTTCCATCTTTTTCTTTATCTTTTGTCACATTAAGTCCCTCATGTTTCATTCTTTCTTGTTTTGTATCATCAAATCTAATAGACCCAACAATCTTCCCCTATTTGATGGTAACAAAACAAACACCTTCTTGTACGAACTTTCCTAGACGAAGTAGAAAAGTTGAGATAAAATCTCACCATGAATGAAACAATCTTGTCTTCCTCTTAAGTTATGCTATGCCACTCGAACNTATAGAGAGATATTAGGGTTACAAAAGACTACAAATTGTATTAGGAAACAAATACTTTCCTAATATTTATCTTCCATCTTTTTCTTTATCTTTTGTCACATTAAGTCCCTCATGTTTCATTCTTTCTTGTTTTGTATCATCAAATCTAATAGACCCAACAGTGTTCATCAGTACCTTCAACCATATAGTCTGTGGTGATGTGTATTGATTCAAGATACTTGATTTGGATCTTTTCTTCTTTGTGCTTGATCTGTTCAGGGCCTGCAGACACCAAAATGTTTCCATCTGTAGGACAGTGCTTTGCAATATGTCCCTTTAACTTGCATCTAAAACAGATATAATTCTTGTATCTCCCCACCATACTCTTCTTCTGTACCAAGGATTCATTATGTGCACAGATCTCTTCCATCTTTTTCTTTAGCATTTCTTTACACTCCCTTGAAATCTGCCTAATCTTATTTCCCATAGTAAGTTCTGTGTTTCTTTTCATCTGTCTTTGAAGATACTCAATTTGAGATCTTTCAAAGGTATTCCCAAGACTTTTGCTCTGATGCCACTTATTGAAATGAGACACAGATTTCCTTTTAGGACTTGACAGATTTTGTTCTATATAAAAGTTAGTGTTCACCATAGTATACAGAATTGTGGTGTAAATATTGTGCAGGTTTAGAAATGAAATAGCAAAGTGAAATGGTCGAATTGTGGAGGGAAATATAACAAGAATAACTGTCAATAGGATATATTATAACTGTCAATTACAATCCTATATATAGTTCATGTACAGGTGCCAAAGTAAAAAGGCATGATGGTTCATAGTTGACCAAGGGACACACCTTTTCATTTGATAACTGTCATGAAACGTTTCTAACTAGAATAACTGTCATGAATGACAGATCAGCAATCCTAGTACTACTTTCCTATTGGCTATAAAATGTCTGCACATAATAAAAATACAAATACTAGTTACAGAGAAGCATTTGGACTTAAATCCAACAAGCCTTCGATCCTTGTAACTTTGAAGAGAGAATAGTATATAAACAAAGAGTTCTGATCCCCTAGAAAGGGGATGCAAATTAAAAATCCTAAAAAGTATTTAGGGCCGTCCGATCCATCATATCTTTAACCAAAAACAATCCCACGGTCCATATTTAAATGGGGAAAAAAAACACGTTCTTCTCTACTAAAAAGGGTATAACCGTAAATTTCGCTCTTCTATCTTTCCGTCTTCCCACCAAACGGCTTCTCTACTCTCACATTTCACACACACTAACCGTAAATTTCACACACAATTCACGCACACTAACCGTCTAATTTCCTTTCAAAATTTGGGGAAAAAATTAGGGTTTCAATTTTCGATCATCTGTCATTGATTTACGCTCGCAAAAGATGAGTCAAACTGGTAATTTAGATTAATTTAATTTTTAGGGTTAATTTATGTTTTATTATTATTATTATTATTATTATTATTATTATTATTATTATTATTATTATTATTATTATTATTATTATTATTATTATTATTATTATTATTATTATTTTTTAATTTAGGGAAAAAAATTAGAGTTTGTACATGCATAAGAATTAGGATTTTTTTAGAAAATAAAATGCATAAGAATTAGATTTTTTTTATCAGTTTATTTTTTTAGAAAATAAAATGCATATTTTTAGAAAATTAAAATGCATAAGAATTAGGATTTTTTTATCAGTTTATTTTTTTTTACTTTAATAATATGATTTTAATTTTTTTTATTATTTTTTTTTAGAATTTGGAAGCAGTAAAGAAGTCTCAAATAAGAGTACGAGTCCAACCTTGGGAGAAAGGAGATCAAAACGATTTCAAGACCGACCATCTAATAAAGGTATATTTGATTCATCAGTGGTTTAATTAGAGGTGCAACAGTTACCATGCCTCCGTGGTTTAGAATGACTTGTTAGAATAACTTATTAGAATATATTAGAATAAGGTTCATCAGTGATTGCTTGTTATCGTTGTTTAATTCGAGGTTGCGAATTCGTTAGAATAATATGTTAGAATAGATTAGAATGAGGTTCATCAGTGATTGTTTGTTATCGTGGTTTAATTCGAGGTTGCGGATTCGTTATAATAACTTGTTAAAATAGATAAAAATGAGGTTCATCAATGATTGCTTGTTATCGTAGTTTAATTCGAGGTTGCGGATTCGTTAGAATAATATGTTAGAATAGATTAGAATGAGGTTCATCACTGATTGCTTTGTTATCGTGGTTTAATTAGAGGTTGTTGATTCGTTCGAGTAACTCTTTAGAATAGATTAGAATGAGGTTCATCAGTTGGTGACAAAATTTGATTGGCCCCCAACGGTCATGTTATATTAGTCAACCACTTGTGAATGGTCAACCATATAAGTCAAACTTATCAAGGGCGCAATGCAATTACACCAAAGGAGTACAAAATATTCCCAGGTCGTTTAATCCCAACGAGGTGTGAAATCTGTAATAGGACGAATCTGTGATCGGGTGAAATTGAATGGAAAAGGTTGTGAGTGATTAAACTAATGAATTATAAAATAAAATAGCTTAAATAAGCTATAAGAACAAGTACGTGAAAGGAAAACATTTAGAAACGTTTATAATCTAAAAACGTGTACGTTTAATTTAAATTTACGTAAACGTACGAAATAAAACGTGAATTCTGCCCAATATAAATCCCACGGATGTGAAAATTATATTTTTGGAATCCAAATGATAAAAGAAAATTATTGGAAAATTAAAATTAATTATTAGACTATTTAATTAATTATTACTAATTAAAAACTTATTTTCCTATTAATAATACACTAAAATACAATTAAATGTGAAATTAAGCTAAATAAATAAAATTTTAACTTTGAAAAATCTAAAATAACCTAAAACTTATTTTAAAACTGAAAATATATTTATTTGACTTTTTATCTATTTATTATTAATTAAATACTATTTAATTATTATTTATACTATTTTGATTTATTATAAATACTAAATAAACACTAATAAATATGAAACTTTTTCTATAAATATTATATAGGTGCAGAAACTTAGGAAAATTATAAAAAGTTGGAAATGCTTAAAAATAAGCAGGAAAATAAGCTGTAAGAGCTTAATAAGCTAAAATGGACATGGACTGGTATATAAATAACCAAAGAAACAAATAACACTAAGATACGTATAGCCCAGATGGTGCTTGATGTTGGTTTAGTTTTGACCAGGTTTGACCAAGAGGTCCAGTGTTCGAATCCAACTCAGTGCACTTTTCTTTTTATTTTTCTTTTCTGTTTTTCTTGTTACAAATACACTTAAATAACAATAATAAGCAACTTTTAAAAAGACAACTTTTTTAGATCACTAAAATAAGCTGTGTGCAAGCTTACAAAGCACACAGTTTAAGCTTTTTATCTAAAATTGGATTTTTAAACTTTAAAAGCTAATACAAAAGCTACAAACTGAACACCTAAGGATTAATTAAGCTATAAATGACTTAATGACACTGGAAATAAGCTGAAATGACAAGAAAGAAACACTGAATAAGCAAAATAATCCAAATAAGCAAATCCAAACCAACCTGAGAACCAAACAGGCTAAGGGGCTACTTTGTAGGCCTGTGTGAGCTTATCAGATAAGCTCAGAAGCCAAAATAAGCCTTGAAGCAACAAGCTAGGTCACAGGGCTTTCCAAAAAGCCAATAAGCTAAAGCTTATTCCCACTGATGAGCTCTATAAGAGCTTATGAATGTAGCTTGGTTACACAGACCAATCAGTGTAACTGACTAATTGGTTGCTCATTGAGGGCTTAAATGAAGTATATATGCAAATAAGCAAATAAATGACAAATAAACATATGCATAAACAGATTGTACAGTAAGGTTTCTAAATCCACAAAAAAAACACAGGCTAGAGATCACTAAAGAACAAGATACAAGCTCATGCAAAGTTGCTTATAAAACTGTGCACATGGCAAATCTATGAAAAAGTGCTAAATAGAGGATAGCAAATAAGCACTTAATGAGCTGAATAAAAAATAAATAAAAATATTCTAGTAAAGTTAAGCAACCAAATATTATTATCCAAAAAGATCAAAGGCTAAAACCTAATATTGAGATCAATAAAAATTCTACTAGTTTAATCAAAAACTTTCTAACTATGAATTTGACTTTTTATAATTACAAGCTAAGTTGACTTATGTGAACTTTAATCCTAATTTACTTACTGAATATGATAATATAAGTTAAAATTAAATGAGATTAGGCTACTTTAATCACTATTGAGCTGATATGGATAATTTTGCTACTCCAAATCATGACAGTGATCACATAAGATGAGATCAAAGGTCATTTTGACTATTTCTCAAACAAGACCTGGTTTTTATGACCAAATTGATGTATTAGAACCTAATGAAGCATGATGCAACAGAAAAGAACAACAATAACAACACTTAACACATAAAAATCACTTGATCCAAACACTCCCTATTGTAACTGTTTTTGTGAATTTCAAAGTATTTTCATCATTTAGCCCATAATATCAGTCCACAAAGGTTTAAATATGATGAGATAAGATCATATGCACACAAAAACATCACTGATAATAATACTTAAAGAAAGTTTTATCAAATAAACATACAAATAATAATTAAACCAATACTAAACAGAGTGACAAATCATGACTAACTAATCATTAGCTACTTGGAATTTAAGGAAGAAAAAAAATAATAAATGAAGACTGCGTGAAGTTGCAGACCCTCCAAAAGGAGGTGTCGGCTGTGTATCCCCCATAAATGTGTTCCAAGCTATGAATAAATAAGCATTGAATCCTCTTGTTAACGTCAGCCCTTTCTTCTGTTAATGGGTTGGACTCTTTTTAAGGGCCAAAATTCAGCTAGCAAATGCTAGATAAATAAAATTTTATGGGCTTCAGCTGGAATTAATAATGCTCCGTTTGGGCCTGAGTTTGGCTTATCTTCAGACATTCATCGGGCTTCAATAATCTTCGATAAATGCTCGGAATCTCGTATTTTTGCTCCAATATCCGTGTCTCGTAATTTCATGCTCTTTTCAATCTCGTGCTCGTTTTGTCGGGTTTTCTTTAATTTTTGTCCACTTTTCAAAATATCCGTACCTGCACAATCGCAAACACAAAAACAAACATATATTTGGCATTTTTAATATGTTTTTGGTCTTTTGGGTCCGTTTAACAAGGTAAAATATATGTGTAATTAGACACATATCAGATAACCATAAACATACAATAATCACTAATAAGCTAGTTTAGCAGTTAAACTAAAAACTATGAGCCTAGTGAAATCTAATGAACAAACACCACATATTAAGCAATAACATTACTCAATTACACCTAAGAACCATAAAAACACAAAGATTAGCACTTATTAAGCTGAAGTACAGTGAAATACATAAACATGAAAAAGGGCTTACAAATTGATCCTTGCTCAGAACTAATAACAAAGGTCTCAAAACATAACTTAATGCCTCCCCTGAGGCTACTAAACCATGGCCATCCAAAAACTACCATGCTCCTTGCAGTTTCTTCATCATACACTGAATTTTTTATTTATTTTCTATTTTCTTTGATTTTTTTAGTATTTTATGTAAACTGAATGGAAACTGATTCAAAAAGCTTAGGAAGCTTTTGCAACTTATAAATGAGCTTAAGTGAGCTTACTGGAGCAAGTTTAACAACTTTTAACAATTTTAAGTAAATTTGTCAAATTTACTTAGAAATGCCAAATTCGAATTAACAAAAGCAAACTTGAAATTAAAGTAAATAAAGTTCAAATTGCATTAAAAAGAGTGATTACAACATTATTTTACTAAAAATTAGAACTGGAAAGGAAAGTACATTAAGTACGACATGAAAAACTAAAAACTACACTACATAACTTTTTCTACTACTTCCATCTTCTGCTTTATAGACTTTTCAGGTTCCTTGTGGTCCTCTGAGCATTTCCCATCAATATTCTGAGCCGTAGGATCCTTTGAACTCATCTTGGCCATTTAAATGTTATTTGGCGCCAAAAAGTCATGGGGTTGCTTGTGAGGGTTTTCAGGGCAATTAATTGTGTTTGGGAGGTTGTGTGAGGTGGAAAGGGGAGTGGTTAGTGACTGGGGTGGACAGGTGGTGGAGGTGAAGAAACCAGTGAGGTGTAGGGGTGGTTTTGGTGTTGCAGTTTAGGAGAGGTGAGGTGGAGGGAAGGGAGTTATAAGGGTGAAGTTTGACCGGTTTTGTTGACCGGGGTGGTTTTGGGCTTTTATTATTTTGGGCCAAGGGAGATGGGTAGTGATAGGTTTATGTTTAGTGGGTTTATTTTGGGTTGGGTAGTATTGGGTTTATATTAGTTAAGGGTGATCCGTTTGGTTTGTAATTTATCACAAGGACCAAAATTGTAATTTGAGCAAAGTTGAGGGACTGATATTGTAATTCTCCCAAAGTATCTTCAAGGACCTAACTTGCCAAATGTGATAAACCAAGGATCATAAATGTAATTATTTTCCATTTTAAATTTCCAAGGACCTATTTTGCCATTTTTGAAAGTCTAAGGACTAAACTTGCCATTTTTGTAAATTTGAACTTCAAGGGTAAAATTTGTCATTTCTTGATTCCTGGGGGACTATTGTTGACTTTTCTTTGAAATAATTTATCCAGGGACCATTTCTGACAATATTTGAAAGTTCAGGGACTAAAACTACCAATTATGTAAACTTTGTTCGTTTTTCATCAGTTTTCAATCCTTTTGCACCTGAAACACATAAAAACACATTCCAATGATATTTGTAACATTTATATGGTCATTTGTGTGCTTTTGGTCATTTTTGTGGGTTAAACAATATAAAATATATGTGTATTTAGACACATATCATCAGTCATTGCTTGTTATTATGGTTTAATTAGATGCTTGCGCATTCATGAGGTTCAACGTCGGTGTCTGTTTCAGCTTATATAGCTGGTATTATGGCTTAATTTGAAAATCTTCGATTTATAAGCCACAAGCCGGCCTATATAAGATGAAACAAATACAACATTATTTCAGTTGTTTTAAGTTTTTAGATTTAAAAAGAGTTTATAGTTATTTTGCATTGAAAGAATGCATATCAGTTGGTTTTTTTTTATTGGATAGGAAAGAAGCCTATGATTTTAAGAGCATATTCTCCAAGTGATGACGACTTCGTTGAAGATGCATTTACTGATAAAAGAGCTAGGGGTTCATCAAAACCTGATGAACCGGTTTCTAAAAAAAATAAAAAACCTGCAGTTTCATCGAAACCTTCAAAAACTGCAGTTTCATCAAAACCTTCCAAACCTTCAGGTTCATCGAAACCTTCCAAACCTTCAGGTTCATCAAAACCTTTAAAACCTTCAGGTTCAACGAACCCTGAAGACCTTGAGCCTGTTCTCTCTGAAGACCTTAAGCCTGGACTAAATCTTCGCCAGACTCTCCAACCTAACCAAGTTAAATATCCAATGGTTAAAATAAAAAATTTTCCTGGTCCATTATATGAGATTATTAACGAAATGACAATGGACCAAAAACGGGCAGTTTTAGGTTTGGGTTTTACATCGTTGATGGATTTTGGATTAAATGTAATGCCAAATCGTTTAGGGCATTGGTTACTAGAGAGGTTCGATGCTAAATCAGGAATTCTAACTGTCGTTGGTGAAACTATACACATAACCCCTGAGAGAGTTCACCATACTTTTGGATTCCCAATGGGCCAACTTGAAGTTGATGTGCGTGAGGTTTTGAAGGAAAGATCAAACGAAAATTACATAGAATGGAGAAAACAATTCACTGCTGGAGGTAAAAAATCCTAGATTGTATGTTAATAAAGATTTGTTGCCTTTAATTAGGAAACAAATTAGTAAAATGATAGTGGAAAGCGATTTAAGATGAACTTCATTTGCTTGTTTTGTACTATTTTGTTCCATGTGGTATCAATGGGGACACTGAATATAGCAGTCATGCCATCTCTTGTCGATCTTACAAAGGTGAGACAAATGAACTGGTGCAAATATGTGGTGGATTGTTTGATGTCCGAAAAGTCAGATTGGAAACCGGGAAAGCCATTCTTTGGACCAATCTTGCTATTGGAGGTAATTATTATATACTTTATCGTTGATGCAAATTAAATTTTGTCATGTGTTTTTGGTTCATCAGTTACATTTTTTTTAATCTAACATTAACTTAAAATTGTAGGTGATATTTGCCAATTCACTTCTGAAGAATCCAAAAATTCTAGCATTTAAATACTGGAAAACAGAAGTGTTGGAATAATTGGAAGAGATGATGTTTGGAAAAATCAGGAAAGGAAGAGCTCCAAAAGCTGTGAAAACAGTGAACGAGGAAGAATTAGAGGAAGAAGAAGAAGAAACAAAGGATGATGATGCAGAAAAGGAAGATGATGCAGAGAATGATGATAACGGTTGACTCCTCCCAAACTAACCAATCAACCAGGTGTGGTCAAAAAGTCAAATCTGAGAGAAGAGAGATCAATTTATGATCCGGTGTAAGCACAGTGTATTCCCGGGTCGTTATGTCCCAGCGAGATTGAAATTGAGTTTTAGAAAACGTTTGAAAGATTTAGTGATCGGGAAAGTAACCAGATAATGATTGGATTGATTTACACTAATGGAAATGAGATAAATAACAAATATTAACAATTACTGGGAATCAGATAAACTAAAAACGTAAATAGAATTAAAACAAACGTAAATGCGTGCTGGAAAAAGTGGGAATTAAGCAAAAACAAACTACAGGGGGTGAAAATGACTTTTTACAAACTTAATATAAAATAAAAATTTTATAAAAAAATAAAAATATTTTTTTGATTATTTTATTATTTAATATTAATTAAAAACTATTTAATACTTATATAGTAATTAACTTAAACTAAATTTAATATAATATTAAGCAAAACTAAGAAAATGAAAATTTATTTTTAAAAACTCTAAAATAACTTAAAAATAATATAAAAACTAAAAATATTTCTTTTTGTCTTTTTTGAATTTAATATAAATTAATTACTAATTACTTATTAATTAACTAATTAACTAATTTAAATTACTAATAATACTAAAAATGATTTAGAAAATTAGGAAATATTTTATAAAACTAAATAACCTTCACAGGAATCCTAAAAAATTATAAAAAGTTTTTATAAAAATCATTATTAAACTATTTTACTAATTATTTACTTAATTACCAATTAAAAGCTAGTTAAACTAAATTAATTAATAAAAATGGAAAATGAACAGTGATAATTAAGAAACTAATTTCTAAAAATATTTTATGATTTATAAAACCTAGGAAAAATATAAAAAAGTGCTAGAGATTAAAATTAAACAGTAAGTGATTTTCTTTTTGGTTTTTTAATTAAAACTAATTTAACTATTATTAATTATTATAAATACTAAATGGAAAGATAAAATTATGAAATTTTTTATACAAATACTATGCTAGTGCAGAAACCTAGGAAAAATATAAAAAGTACTAAGTACTTAATGAAAAAGTTGAAAAATAAGCTAAATAGCTAAAACTTCTTAAATAGAAACTATCACTATTTTAAAAAGTGATGGTTTTTGGATTTTTCTTTTTGAGAACTAATTATACACTGAAAGCAACAAATTTTATGAAATCACTTTTTATAAAACTCAAAAATAAGCAATTTGCACCCCAATAAGCTCAACAGATGGATTTTTATGAGTTTTTATGATGCAAAAGCTATCAATAAGCTACACAATGCACACAAGCTAGCAAAAAAGCTCTAAACTAATGAGATATAAGTGAAATAAGCTAAGACTACTAAAGAAGAACACTTAGGGGGTGTTTCTTTTTTCCCCTTAGCTAAGGGATGCAATTTAATATTATTACTTTTTTTATGGGGCCCATAAAATTCCCTTGTTCCATCTATATCCATAAGGCTTAATTTATCAACCCCTCCCCCATTAAGATGCTTCTATAGTAGTAGGACCCACGTACACCCTTAGCTAAGAAAAAAAAGAAACACCCCTTTAATAAGCAAGAAACAACAAATAAGCACTTATCCAAAAACACAGAAACAAACAGACCTAAGGGGCTATTGCAGGCCTATGTAGGGCCCTCAAATGAGCTCAGGGGTTCAAAAGAGATTTTGGACCAATAAGCCAACCTGGGGAGCTACCAAATAAGCCAAATACCAAAGCCTAAGTCCTAAAAATAAGCTCACAAGAAGCTTGAGAAAAAGCTTGTATATACTGATGACTCAGTATACACACTGAAATGGGACAAACAAAAAGCTATTAGCAGCCCTATCAAATAAGCTAGAAAATGAAAAACAATACTTGGATCAAAGAAAATGGTGGATGAGCTTTACAAAAACCTAAATTTCACAAGCTAAGGACTACAGATAAGCTTTTGGTGAGCTTATGAACTTGGCTAGTGAAACTGTGCAGAAGGGAGGCAAAATCTCACCAAGGCAAATTTGAGAGAACTTATTTATAAGCAAATGGTCTCCAAACTGAGATTTTCTTTTTGCAATAAGTTAACAAGCTTCCAAATGATTCAAATCAACAAAAATCAAGCTATTTCAATCTCAAATGAATCCTACAGGAAGACTTGAAGTTTACTCCATTTTACTGAACATGGTATTTTGACTTTTTCACTTGTGAACCTAAGTTGACTAATTTGAACTTTGAAAGAATCCTAAGAACTGAAATTGATATAAAAAGACAAGATGCAAGTAATTTAGGCCATACTAACAACTAATGAACCAAGTTGACAAATTAAGCAACATGAAATCCACTCAGTGAGTTCACAAGTGGAATCAAAGGTTAAATTTGACTTTTTTCAAAAGAGGTAATGGTTTTTATGATTGTTCCATGTTATTAGGACCTAAGGTGAACTAATTGAACCAGTTTTATCAAATACAATAGTCTTGAATACCCTAATCCCCACAGATCCAAACACCCCTTTTGTATTGACTGTTATGAGATTTGTGAAGCAAATAGGTGATTGAGCTTATGAGACTGATCCAAAATGACTTAATGTGATATTATAAGCTAGAATGAACACAGAAACACTAGTTTAAATAGCAATTACCTAAGAGTCTATATTATGCTACTTTGACAATTAACTTAACAGTTTTAAACACAATGCAAACTATTGAACCAATACACAATGTTAAGCACTAATTTGACTAAATAACACCTAATAAGCACAAAGAGACCAGATAAGTAGTAAAAGAAGCTATGCTATAGTATATCACAATTTAAACTAAAAATGAAAAATTAAAAACTTACAAAGGATCTTTGCTCAAAACAAGATCAAATAGGCTCGAGGAGCTACTCTACAAGCTACTAGCTTGTAAACAAGCTAGGTAAATGTCCATCTTGGCCCTCCATTGTAGGCAACTTCCAATGCTTTCCACTGTGTCATATGCAAAGGTACCCTGTGGTATTTGTTTCTGGTTTTACTTCTTTTTTTATGTTTTCTTATATGTTTTAAGCACTTAAGTAAACTTAGGACTGGATTAAAGTGCCAAAAGAGCTTAACAATGATTTTAGCTTTAATAAAGAAAACTTAAGTTATATTGAAACTGGAAGTGAATAACAAAATGTAGAATTGGAACTAAATTACTTTCATTAAACTTGAAACTGAGTACAGAATTACACTAAGAAAGCTAATACAATTTTTAATTTGACATAAAGAAATTTAAGCTAAAAATCTACTACTACTCTTCTATCCTTCTTCTTCCTTTTATAGGCACTTCTAGGGTTCCACTTGACCTTCTACAACTTTCCCACTTTCAATCTGAGCCTTTGGATGAGTAGAATTTATCCTAGCCATTGAATTGGTTTTTGGCGCCAAAAATGGGAAAGAGAAATTGGACTGTTTATAGCAATTGGAGGGTGGCAGCATTTAATGCTGAGGAGAAGGGTGGGGTGTAGTGGTTTGGGCGGTGGATGTGATGGAGATGTTGAGGTGGTGAGGTGAATGAGTTGCAGGCAAGTGGGAGGGACATGGTGAGAGGAAGGAGGGTTTGACTTGTTTGACTTGGGGGGTGGGGGGCCTGGTTAAATAACGGGGGAGTATATATTTTTGTTTTGGGCTAGAGATAGAAATTGGCCAAGGGTGTAGTGGGTTAGGATTATTATTAAAGGGTGGGATGGTTTGTATATTAGGTTGGATTTGGATTTTTGGGATTATGAAAAATAAAAAGGGTCCGTTTGGTTTTGTAGAATTTTAAGCCCAAGGACCAATTCTGTAATTTCTGAATTTTGAAGGGTTGGGTGTGTAAATCTTCAAAAGTATTCCAAGGGGTGAGTTTTGCCAAGCTTGAATTATCCAAGGACCACTTTTGTAAATCTAGAAATCCAAGGACTAAATCTGCCAAATCTTCAAAGTTGAGGGACCAAACTTGTAATTTCTCCAAAATTTTAACCCAAGGAACACTTGTGCCAAAGTTCAATAATACAAGGACCATAATTGATAATTTCCAAAAATTTTAATCCTAGGGACTATTTTTGACAATCTTGCAAAGTTCAGGGACTAATTTTGTAAACTTTTGAAATTTTTCGCCAAAGGACTAATTATGACAACTTGTGATTTTCAAAGGACTTTGGTTGACTTTTCTTCCAAAACAAATGCTCAGGGACTAATTTTGACAAGTTTTGAAAGTTGAGGGACAGAAACTGCCAATTATGCTAACTTTGTTCGTTTTTCATCTGTTTTCAATCATTTTGTATCTGAAACATATAAAACACAATTCTGGGATATTTTCAGTATTTTGATGCATATTTGAGTGATTTTGGATATTTTGGCAGTTCAGATACGACAAAAATGATGAGTATTTACACACTCATCAACGGTGAAGAAGAGAATGATGATGATGATGACGGTGCAGAACAAAATATTGATTATGGTGAAGAAGAGAGAGAGGATGATGATCAAGAGCATATAGAGAATGCTGGAGCAGAAAGCCAAAATGTTGAATGATAGGATCGTAGTTTATTGTGATTTGTGATTCGGGAGGTCGGGTAATATGGAAGAATAAGATATCCATGGTTAGTGAGAGAGAGTAGAGAGAGAAGGGAAACTAGGTGTGTTTTATTGAAAGATAAAATGAAAGAGTAAATTACACAAAGTCTCACCCCTCCATGGAAGTATGGAGGGNAGAAAGCCAAAATGTTGAATGATAGGATCGTAGTTTATTGTGATTTGTGATTCGGGAGGTCGGGTAATATGGAAGAATAAGATATCCATGGTTAGTGAGAGAGAGTAGAGAGAGAAGGGAAACTAGGTGTGTTTTATTGAAAGATAAAATGAAAGAGTAAATTACACAAAGTCTCACCCCTCCATGGAAGTATGGAGGGGGATATATAGGCTCCATTACACACTACTTTGCTCTATTGACATATCTAGTACCTGTGTTTGAGCCTAATAATATAACTAATGTAATTCCAAATATGTTTTCACATTTTCGTGTTAGGAGCGATCCTAACAATCTTCCCCCAATGTGGCAACATATGGGATTACTTACAACATTTCCTACAAGTACAAATACAAATAAAGAAAGGTCTTCATCGGTTCTTCAAGTGCTAAGGATTACTACAGTTGACGCTCTTTGTCTTCATCTTGTACCTCGGCTTGAGAACTTTTTCTTTACTTTGTAGGCAAATGATGTAATATGCATGAAATGGATTAACTTCCCCCCAATTCATGCTGCATGTCTTTAGCGGCTTCTTCGTACGCTTCTTTTTGGCGAAGTTTCTGAATCAGCTTCCCCCCAAACTGACATCCGTCTCCAGAAGATTCGAAACTTTGATGTAGTCAACATGCCTTCTAACTTTTGAAGTTTTGAGTACGCAGCGGAATTTGTAGATGACATAGTAAACCACACCAAGCAAATCTGAGTAGTTACTTTATCACGGTTATACTCAACGCGGCAGCTCCGTTCGGGGTTAACATGCAAGAAATCAGCAGGATATTCTCACATATGTAGGCTACTTCGCACTTCACAATCCGCGAGAGTCGAAACGATTACACCAAAATCACAAAACTGAACCACTTATCATCTCTGCGGAGGTCATTCCGGTAGCAATAAAATTGTAAGATCGATCACGTGAGTCTATTATGCGTTCTCGATGTGCACATTTCTTCCCCCTGAATGCAGATCCTCGTGGAAAATGGGTGTTTTTGCAAAGAAATCATCAACAGTCAAAGAAGCTCAAAGAAACACTCCTCTATCTTCCCCACGATGCCTTCTTTGAAATCAAAAGCATACACACTATGTTAACGATGAGAATCGGAGGCAGCGTAACCCCATATGTCCAATTAACCAAACAGGTGTGAAGTACTATAACTAGCCCCATGAGAATCAACTGCTGATAAACATCTCTACTCTTTTATACTCCTCTCAATTAACTCTTTACCGACCTATTATCGTTCTGACGGCTTTTTGTAGTGACTACTGATGGAGAAAAACCAATATTATGAACTTGAGAACGAAGTAAAATAGCCCGAACTTGTGACTTAAACTTGCACTAATGTACGACTAAGAGCGGTGTTGAGAGTTCGTCCACCATCGAATCCCTAAGTACTCTATACTCTTCAACCAACCAACCATCAAGTATAAGACGTACATCACCTCTTGATTATCCACAACAGCTTGTGACACTGAGCACTACGACGTAACTCCTTAAAGTGATAGTTATTTGTGGTAATAGAGAGGAAAAATCACAAAATAACTAGATATCCAAGTCTCTGTCGTTGTAAAGGTTAAAAGCTCAAACAAGGATCTCGAAGAATCTTCATCCAACCAACCCCGATATCTTCAGATACTAAGTACACGCGTTCGTGAAATCCCACTTCAATCTCAAAAAAATAATAAAGAATTATCGCCGTAGTCACATCTTGCGGTTAAATGCCCATATCTAGCCTTTTGACGGTTTAAGTGAACTTGGATAATGGTTCCCGATCTTGTCAAAAATGTATCTCCCCGTGAAAAATTATGAAGTACAAAACACCACTCATTTTCACCAAAAGTTATACCAAAAAAATTAATGCAATGTATTGAAAACATACATTTGTTAATAAATGTTTCAACCCATTTGGTAACCTAAACTTTAAGCTCGTTCCATTATTGCTTGAAACCCAATATTAGATCAAGTCTAGTATAATATCGTGTAAGCCCATGAAATCCATCATTTTGGTCCACCTCAAAACCATAATACTCGATCCAAATACAAAATTAGTTATAATACTAGTATCACAACCCTAATATTCACACACACATTAAACTTTCCGCCCCATCCACTTTTGCTCTCACCTATCACTCTCCTACATAAAGATCAAATAAAAAAAATAATGCTTCCATCTCCATCAAATCAAATCCGTTTGACATTCTTATCTCAACTCATCACACCAAACGCAATCATACTCTTATCTCACATGAATAACAAACACAAGTCACCCTTCCTGGTTTGATTGAAACAATTCGAGCACAAGACAAGGCTTCAAGAGCTCGTATAAGAGGTCTAAGGTAGGGATAGTTGTTATGTTTTGCGTTTCATTCAACGAAACAAAGGTAGACAATAACATAATTGTTACTTGTCTTTCTTTTAATTTCGGATATGAATGAAGCTTAGCTTAGAATATAGATCGATGATGATGCTTAACTTTCGTTTTTCTTGACTTTTGATGTGACGATATAATTTTGAATAGAACGAAAGTAAAGACTGAGATCTATTTGTATTTACCGTTTATGTTTCGAGTTTTATGAAAGATTGTGAGAGTTGGAGAGTGAAACGTGAGGTTCTTTGTGTATAGATGTAGGATAGATTTTGTGTGAGGTTTTGGACTTGGTTTGGTATGGTAGTGGCTCGTTAACCATCATAGCAGTCACGTATATTTGTTTATTTTCTTTTTGGTTTGGTTACTAATGACTTACGATGTTAAGAGCTGAAGTCACACAAAAGAGTCTTTGGTATTTGGTTTTGGCCAAACGTCCTCATTTCTGCTTCATCTCCATTCTTGTAAAAGTTCTCGATAATTTTGACACTTATCGAGAACGTGGTTTTCGAGAACTTGGTTTTCGAGAACATGATTTATCAAGAACTTTTATTTATCCAGAACATGATTGTCGAGAACTTGATTCATGTTATCGAGAACCCTGTTTTCGAGAAAGTGATTTCGACAGTTTAGGGTATTGGGTTCTCGACAACTAGTCTGTTCTCGATAACAAGTACCTCTCGGGAACTTCTTATACAAGAAGTTCCGATTTTTCCGACGATTAATCCAGTTTCCGATGAGTCTTTTTGCAGATTCCGATGACCATCTTTTAGACCACTCTTTTCAACGCGACTTCTGACCTCAAATATCACGGGTATGGATACAAAGCAGTCACAAAAATGAGTTAAACAAAAAAGCTGTGAACTTGGACCATTAAAGACACAAGTAGCTGTTTGCAAAACTGGAAATGAAAGATTGATGCTTTTATGTTTTGACCACTTTTGTACCATAAAAACTTTAAAAGACCAAAAGAATATATAAGGAACAGTACGGCATATGGTTAGAAAAGCTTAAAGATGACATTTTTTTGACAAGATTCGACCACAAATCAACCAAAATAATAACCTTGGCTCTGATGCCACTTGATAGGATCGTAGTTTATTGTGATTTCTGATTCGGGAGGTCGGGTAATATGGAAGAATAAGATATCCATGGTTAGTGAGAGAGAGTAGAGAGAGACGGGAAACTAGGTGTGTTTTATTGAAAGATAAAATGAAAGAGTAAATAACACAAAGTCTCACCCCTCCATGGAAGTATGGAGGGGGATATATAGGCTCCATTACATACTACTTTGCTCTATTGACATATCTAGTACCTGTGTTTGAGCCTAATAATATAACTAATGTAATTCCAAATACGTTGTCACATTTTCGTGTTAGGAGCGATCCTAACATTGAACAACCCTCAACAAAACCAAGATGGACAAAAGACGTTGTTTCAAAACGGGGGACTCCTGAAAAGCTGGGTTTACAGATGATTATAGGTATGGTTTTATTAAATATTCATCAGATGTATTTTGGAATCATCAGTTATTGACATTTGATCAGAATGAATTTATTAAATTCAGAGAATTATGGAGAAGAAATAGAGGAAGAGAAAACAGAAGAAGATCGGATACAGCCAGTGATCGGAGAAGATGAAGATAACATGCTGATAGAAAATCCGATAAAGAAGAAACGAAGAACAATTGAAGGTACAAAAAAAAATGATAATATGATAATATGATGAACCTTATCTTTTATATAATAAAAGAATTACATCATTTTGGAGTTTTTTTGACAGAACAATCTTATGGGAAAAAAATTGGACCAATAGGAGAGCTTGATTTTGACATATAGGCAAAATCGAGCAATATGATTGGCCAATAAAAAGTCAAAATTGAGTTGATTTTGGTCAAACTTTAATAAATTTGGTGGAGAATTTGATTAGGGAAAAAAATACATAAAAATATAGGTGTCAAATTTATGAAAACAAAAACTTCAAAAAAAGGAGGTAATTAAAAAAACTTTAGTGTTTGAATTTTAAATATAATATATAGAGTTAAGTGTAAATTATAAGTCTCTATATTTTTTAATAACTTTAGATAATACGCAAATAACCCCTTACACATCTATTTATACCCCATATACTTAATAATACGAACTTTGTTTACAACTAAATGTATCAATATTAGCTTCATACTTTCATCTATTTAAATTACAAAATTTTGTAAATATACTAATTAGTTTTAATATACGTTAAATATTTTTAAATTAAATATTAGTTTTAAACTTTCATCTATTAAACTATATATTTTTTTTACTATATATGTTAAATAAGGACTAATGTTAACCTTTGCTGTGCATGCAAGGGCCTTATATAGACAAAAATGTTGAGAAGATTTACTCATCCCCAGAAAAATGGGTAGGTTGTTTGAATTGCCTATTACGTGGAATACATTTGGTTTAAAACAATTTCTTTAGTATGGGCTATAGGTCAAAGTCGACGAGATTTGGTCAACAAATATTCTTACATTGAATTTTATTTTTCGAAGACACTCTCAAAGCCCCATAAGAATTCTTTGAGTGCCTGATGCAGTGGCGTAACACACGCCATAGGGTTTTTTTGCCCTATGACACCGCCAAACTGCACCTGAGGATGCGCCATTGCTGCACCGTTGGTCCCTTCGCCAGCCCTTTACTTTAAAAAAAATAATAAAAAAAAAATAAATAACACAAACATGAAAAACACGACATGAAATGTTAGATCAAACTATCTTACAAAAAAATATTTAATATTCATCATTTAAAACACTTATTTAAGTAATTATCTACCACATAAAATCAAAACAAATTAATGTATATATTTATATAGAGTAGCAATAATCAATATTTATATAACAAATTTTTTTGTCATAACCCCGTGCGTGCGCGGGTATTATAACTAGTATTATATTAATATTTTAAACATTTACCTAAAAAAGGTTGTATTAATAATCTGATGAGCCTTATCTTATATTAATAATCTGATGAACCTTATATTATATTAATATTTTAAACTTCCTTTATGATGAACCTGTTATAACTTATAAAAATGGTGGAAACATGTAGGAGGAAAACATAAGAGGAAAAGGAGTTTGCTCTCTCCTAACAACCGCTATTCGATGAACCTGTTCAAAAGCGTTGTCGGATACGAAAGGAAATGAACTTCAAATTCCCCTAAGGCAGCTGACGTTGATGAGCAAATGGCTGATAATGTTCATATAGATGATATTCAGGAGCCTCAATGGGTAGATCCACAGCCAATCGGTAAAAATCTATTATGTGATATTTGAAATTTGCATATATTAGAATGAGGTTCAGTAGTGTTTGCTTGTTATCTGATGAGACAAAAAGTGTACCCCTTTTAAGGGGTCATTTAAGGCCTAATTCGAGTAAATGTGATCAAATATTGCCCTAAATCGTTCCTTTTGTCATTTTAGGTACTTTTGAGAAGAATTCTGGAAAACATGCTAATTTGGACGTTTTTGGAGCATAAAAGTGAAGAAAACGACAAAGTCTCAAAAGAAGCTGGAAAACCTTCCTGACGGCGTCAGAGTCACAAGGTGACGCCGTCAGCCAACGTTGACAAAGAAGTAGAATCAGATTACACTAGACACCCTATGAAGAAAACAAGATGTTTACACCTGACGGCGTCAGGTGTTAGAGGAAGTAGGCCGTCAGGTGTAATGCTAAAGAGTGACGGCCCAGAGCTAATTTATAAGTGACGGCGTCAGAAGATAATGGCGGCGAGCTGACGGCGTCAGAACCCATAACCTGACGCCGTCAGAATGTAAAATCTATATATACTTTTCTATTTTTCATTCATTAGTGTGGAACTTTTGGTGCAAGTTTGGGAAAAACCCTAGAGACGAATTTGGCTGTGTTTTCAAGGGTTTTTCACCCTTGAATCCTTCATGTTCAATTAAAGATAAGTCCTCACTTAAATTAATCAATATGTCTATGTGTTGGTTAATCATATCTTATGCTTGTCTTTCAATTAACATGCTAGGCTAGATTTTTCTTGTGTTTGCTTAGATCTAATGAAACCTAACTATTAATTATTGGTTGATTGGTGTGTTATTACTTGTCTTGGATGAATGTTTCATCAATGTTAGGCTTAAGAAAACTGGCTAAACTCCTATATGGTAACCTGCTTGAACGTCTTAAGAAACATGTAACTAATGCGTACTAGGTTATTAAGGTAGTATTTAACGCATGAGCCACTGTTTACAATCCTTATGATTGGGTGCTTTACGCATCGTTGTAGGAGGAGATAAGAGCTCATAGAATTAGGGAGATATGTACGCTACCCCATGAATTGTTAAGGAATACACCCGTCATCCACGCAAGTAATACATACACCAATTAACTGGTAAAAGATAGTTAGGGAGTAAGGAAATCTAAGTAAACACATTTATCTCCATATAAGTTTTCACAACCACAATAGTTTAGTTATTTTATTTTTAATTGCAATTGTAGTTTTTGGGTTAGTTGACTAGCAACTAATTCCGCCCACTCCTCCGAAACCCGAGATTTTACTTGCTTTCATAAAAATATAAAAATACAAAAA
>LBNU01005935.1:65527-75799 GCA_014162995.1 Artemisia annua | reverse complement strand
TGTACATAAACCTAGCAAGGAAATTGTGGTAGAACTTATAAAAATAGGTGATGTACTTACTTGAAAACCTTATAACTTTTATGTAGAAAAACCTAACAATCCATAGGTTTATATTGCAAAACCTTGTAATGGATGTATTCTAAGTCTTGTAAAATATTTTGTGCTTGAAAATGTGGTCTCCCTTTGGTCTCTTGATATGGAACGAGCAAGGATGAAGGACACAAGAGAGTAGGAAAAATTTTTGATCTATGTTTTTTTTACATGCAAGAATTACTAGTAAAATGAGATAGTGGAATATAGTTAGGGTGAATTTGGAAGTCCCAAGTGTCCCAAGGGACCCCAAGGCCGGCCACCTCACAAGAGGTGATGGTCTTGTCACAATTAGGTCCCACTTTGATTTTACGGGGTACCGTTTAGTGCATAGCTTTGTATTTTTAGCGTTATCGGGTACCGGGTTAATTAAAAATAAAATATAACGGGACAATACGGGATATAATAAAGTTGTAAAAATTATAAAAATATAATTTTCATAAACATTAGGTATTTTGATAGGTATCTCTTTGTTAATACAATTTATTGTGTATATAAGTTCAAGTAAAGGTTTATTATTTGGTTATCCACCAAAAATAAATAATATATAGTTTTATAACCTTAGTGGAAAAATAAATAATATAAAAATATATTAGTGCCCTAGTAGAATTTGTTTGGTACATTAGGTTAAAAACTAATAACTTGTCGTATTATTTATATACAAATAAATAAATAAGTGTATCTTGAAAATATATATCTACGAGTGGAATAGAATGCAAATGATGTCGTGATGCAATGTAGACTAACCCTAGTCTATGAAATGTACGATGAATGACAATGTGACTTAACCTACCCGGTTTCGTCAAATGAATACCCGTAAACCCTTTTTACGAGAAATGTTGAATTGAAATTCAATGAATAGGAAATGTCGGGACTAAGGAATTTGACCTGAAATTTAGAATTATGACAGTCGCCATCCAAGGAGGAATTCAGTCCCTGAATTCAGCGGGTGTTGGTCTTGGAAGTTGACTCGGTGATAAGATGCGGGTATTTGAGTCGCATTTGGTCTTCTCGTTCCCATGTAAATTCAGGACCTCTTCGAGAATTCCAGCGAACTTTCACGATAGGAATTCGACTCTGCTTCAGTTGTTTGACCTCACGGTCCATGATTTCTGCGGGTTCTTCCACAAAATTAAGCTTATCATCTAGCTCAATTTCTTCTAGTGGAATGACTGACGTCTCATCAGAAAGACATTTCTTGAGATTAGAGACATGAAACGTGTTATGAATATTGCTGAGTTCTGACGGTAGTTCAAGCTTGTAAGCTAACGGACCGACTCTTTCCAGAATCTTAAATGGCCCAATGTATCTCGGGTTCAACTTCNCGGGTTCTTCCACAAAATTAAGCTTATCATCTAGCTCAATTTCTTCTAGTGGAATGACTGACGTCTCATCAGAAAGACATTTCTTGAGATTAGAGACATGAAACGTGTTATGAATATTGCTGAGTTCTGACGGTAGTTCAAGCTTGTAAGCTAACGGACCGACTCTTTCCAGAATCTTAAATGGCCCAATGTATCTCGGGTTCAACTTCCCGCGTTTCCCAAAACGTATCACGCCATTCCAAGGCGAGACTTTCAACATGACTTTTTCCCTAACTTGGAATTCTAATGGTTTGCGTCGAATATCTGCATAGCTTTTCTGTCGACTTCTAGCCGTTTCGAGTCTCTCTCGAATCTTAATTATCTTTTCAGTTGTGTCACGTACCAACTCCGGTCTGGTACATTGTGAATCACCAACTTCGGGCCAACAAACTGGTGAACGGCATTTACGACCATAGAGTGCCTCAAATGGTGCGGCTTTTATGCTAGAATGGTAGCTGTTGTTATAGGAAAACTCGATAAATGGCAAATGATTAGCCCAAACATTTCCAAAGTCGATCACACATGCCCTTAACATGTCTTCAAGTGTTTTAATGGTCCTTTCACTTTGACCATCGGTCTGAGGATGATAGGCAGTGCTCATGTCTAACTTAGACCCAAATGAATCTTGCAATGATCGCCAAAAGTTTGATGTAAAATGAATATCTCTGTCGGAAATGATGGAAACTGGTGCGCCGTGCCTCAAGACTATTTCCTTGACATAAACTCTAGTGAGTTGTTCCATGGAGTAAGTCTCTCTAATTGGTATAAAGTGGGCTGATTTGGTGAGGCGATCTACAATCACCCAAATAGCATCGTAACCACCTGATGTCTTGGGTAATTTAGTGATAAAGTCCATTGCAATGCATTCCCATTTCCATTGCGGAATTTCCGGTTGTTGAAGTAACCCTGATGGTTTCTGGTACTCGGCTTTAACTTTAGCACAAGTAAGGCATTTGCTAACATATTTAGCTATTTCGGCTTTCATATCTGGCCACCAATAAAGTCTCTTGAGATCTTGATATATCTTATCAGATCCTGGATGAATTGAGTACTTCGACTTGTGTGATTCATGCATAATTAATCCTCGTATTCCACCGTATAGAGGTATCCAACTTCTGTCCTTGAAACATAATACTCCGTCCGATCTCTTCACAAAACCATTTTTATTCTCCAGCATACCATAGATTTTCTCACTTGGTCGGTTTTCTTCCTTGAGTGCCTCAATCTGAGCCTCAAGAATTTTTGATGGTAACAGAGAAATAATTGTCATTCCCAATGACCTAACACTTAGTGGTTGGATTCGTTCCTTCCGACTGAGTGCATCAGCCACAACATTGGCTTTCCCCGGATGATATCGAATTTCACAGTCGTAATCACTAAGCAATTCTAGCCAACGACGTTGCCTCATATTGAGTTCCTTTTGATCAAGTATATACTGTAAACTCTTGTGGTCTGTGAATACTACGCACTTCGTACCATAAAGGTAATGCCTCCAAATCTTAAGTGCAAAAACCACAGCACCCAACTCTAAATCATGTGTAGTGTAATTCTTCTCGTGTTTCTTGAGCTGTCGAGACGCATAAGCTATCAACTTCTCATTTTGCATTAACACAGCTCCAAGTCCTTTATGTGATGCATCGCAATATACCACGAAGTTCTCAATACCTTCGGGTAGTGCCAAAATTGGCGCACTGCAAAGCTTTTGTTTCAACAACTGAAAAGCGGACTCTTGTTTCTCTTCCCATTCGTATTTCTGGTTCTTTTGTGTCAACTTGGTTAGCGGCTTCGCTATTTTAGAAAACCCTTCGATGAACCTTCTATAATAACCGGCAAGTCCTAAGAATTGGCGAATTTCTGTAGGAGTCTTAGGCGTAGCCCAACCTTTTACTGCCTCAATCTTTGCTGGATCCACTTGTAGTCCTTGGCTATCAATGACATGGCCAAGAAATTGTACTCTTCGTATCCAAAAATCACACTTCGAAAATTTGGCATACAATTGCTCCTTCTTGAGCAGTTCTAAGATCGTTTTGAGGTGTTCTTGGTGTTCTTCTTTGCTTTTCGAGTAGATCAAGATATCGTCAATGAATACAATCACAAACTTATCTAGATATGGTTTACATACTCTGTTCATGAGGTCCATGAACACAGCTGGTGCATTGGTTAATCCGAACGGCATCACTTGGAACTCATAATGACCATAACGAGTTCTAAAGGCTGTTTTCGGGATATCCTCTTCCCGTACTCCTAACTGATGGTAACCGGATCGTAAATCGATCTTGGAGTAATAATTGGAACCTTGTAACTGATCGAACAAATCGTCGATTCTAGGAAGTGGGTAACGATTCTTCACCGTTAACTTGTTTAATTCACGATAGTCGATACACATTCTAAAAGATCCATCTTTCTTCTTTACAAACAAAACTGGTGCTCCCCAAGGCGAAGAACTCGGTCTAATGAATCCTTTATCCAATAGCTCTTGCAATTGGTTTGACAACTCTTGCATTTCTGAAGGTGCAAGTCGATAAGGTGCTCGCGCAACTGGCGCAGCTCCTGGTACTAAGTCGATCTGAAATTCGACTTGACGTTTAGGTGGAAGTCCTGGCAATTCGTCCGGAAAAACTTCTGGAAAATCCTTAACAATTGGTACATCTTCAAGTCGTTTCTCATCCGACTTCTTTTCCGTAATATGAGCCAAAAATGCATAACAACCCTTCTTTATATATTTTCCGGTCTTGATGTATGATATGATACTGAGCCTAGTTCCACTTCGTTCCCCACGAACAACCAAAGTTTCACCGTCATAAGGAAGATGAACAACCTTCTCATCACAAATGATTCTTGCACGATGTCGAGACAACCAATCCATACCGATAACAATGTCGAAACTACCAAGTTCTACGGGCATGAGGTCTATATTGAATGGATGATTTAGGAAATTGAGAGTGCAACCGCGGATAACGGTGTTGGTGCTAACTAAAGACCCATTAGCTAGTTCGACGTGATAGGAAATGTCTAGTGTAGTTGGTTCAATGTTGAGTAATGATGCAAATGTAATAGAAACAAAACTTCTATCGGCTCCTGAATCAAATAAAATGGTTGCATAACGATTATTGACGAGAAACGTACCCGTAACAACATTCGGATCCTCCCTGACATCACCTCCTCCCATAACATAAGCCCTTCCTGTAGCTGTTCCACCTTGGTTTCCCGAACCTTGATTCTTTCCTTTTGGACATTTATTCATGTAATGCCCAACTTCACCACATCCAAAACATGTCACTGGAGGTTTCTGATTATCCGCCACACGCGGTGATTTGCATTCTTTTGCTTGATGACCAATCTTTCCACAATTATTACAAGGTTTTGGGCAATTTCCAGGGTTATGATGGGTTTGACATTTGTTGCATTTGGGTAAAGTACCATGGTAACCTCTATTCTCAGTTGGACCTGCAGCATAGGCCTTTGCATTATCTTGTTTCTTGGGTGGTGGTTGAGTAGCATTGCCACCCTGGTTATTGTTGTTGTCCCACTTTCTTTTGTTGTTGTTGTTATTGGAGTTGTTTCGGTTATTGTTGCAGTTGTTGTTGTTGTTGTTGTTTCGGTAGTTGTTTGTGTTGTTATTGTTGTAGTTACGGTTAGGGTTGGTGTTGGTGTTGCTGTTGGTGTTGTTTGAAGACTTTCCTTTGCTTATAATCTGAGCCATGAGTTTCTGAGACATCCTAATTGCCTCGTCCAGTGTTTGCGGATCGAAAGAAATCACATCACCACGGACGTTTTCGGGTAAACCACCAATGAAATTTTCTAACAACTTCTCATGTCCGGAACCATAGACGGACACAATGCAGCTAATTCTTGATACCTTCGAATGTATGTTTCAATGTCATTTCCCACAGTCACGAGTTCATAAAACTCGGTTTCCATCTTTTTCACTTCCGTACGAGGACAAAACTTCTTAGTCAACAGTTTCTTGAATTCGTCCCATGAAAGTTTGTAGGCATTTTCAATACCCATAGGCTTAGCATATGTAGTCCACCATGACATAGCTTGATCAAGAAGTGTGCTAACAGCAAACTTTACCTTGGATTCCTTGGGACAATTGCATAAACTAAATACCGATTCGGTATGCTCAAACCAACGGATCATAGCAATAGCTCCTTCGGTACCTTTGAATTTGATAGGATCATGATGAGACGAAAAATGTTACGTTTTTAGGGGTCTGTTTGAGTCCTAATTCGTATATTATTTGATCGGATTTCACCCAAAGTCGTTTCTTTTCTCATTTTAGGTACTTTTGAGGAGAAAATCACAAAAGAAGCATTTTCGGGCGTTTTCGGAGTGAAAAAGTGCGGAAAACAACAAAATCTCAAAAGACCCTAAAGTGCACAGAAGGTGACGGCGTCACAAGCTTCAACGTGACGACGTCAGGAACAAATGAAGTGAAGAAATTGGAAGTTACTCATGACGGGCCAGAGAGTTTTTAGCCTAGTTTGGTGACGGCGTCAGGGAAGGCCGTCAGATCTGGAACAAGGCGGCGTGACGACGTCAAGAAGGCCATCACAAAACCCTAATCGTCGGCGTGACGGCGTCACACCTTGGGCTGACGCCGTCAGCCCGTATTATCTATATATATAGGACGATTTTTATTGTTTTAAAAGAGGAACTTGGTGGAGAACTTAAGGGTTAAACCCTAGCTCGTGTATCACAGACCTTAGAGGGTACTTTTACCCCTCTAACTTGCATGTTTAATCTAAGATAAGTCTTCATTCAATCCATACAATATGTCTATGTGTTGTATGATTTATGTTTGTGCTTTTCTTTCCTTTAACATGCTAGGCTAAATTAACTTGTGTTTGCTTAGATCTAATGAAACCTAACTATTGATTATCATGTGATGTGTATGTTGTGATTGTGATTTGGATGAATGTTTCATCTACGTTAGACTTAAGAAAACTGGCTAACCTCCTATACGGTAACAAGCTTGAACGTCTTAGGAAACGTGAATCGTATGTGCGTTAATCGATTTTAAGGTAGTATTTCATGCGTAGGTTGCTATCGGTGAGCTTATGATAGGATACTTGACGTATCGTCATAGAGTGAGGTAGGAGCTTATAGAGTTAGGGAATTGAACGCACTCCCTACGACTTGTTAGGAATACACCCGTCATCCACGCAAACTCAACATACTAATTACATGGTAAAAGATAGTTAGGGAGTAATGAAATCTAAGTAAACACTACTTTCCCCACCATTGTTTTCTCAAAACTTTAATTTAATTGCATAAGTAGATAACTTGGGTTAGTTGACTAGCAACTAATTCCGCCCACTCCTTCAAAACCGAGATTTTACTGCTTTCAAAAAAACATAAAAATACAAAAATAATCATCCTCCACCCTTAGACCTTAATTAGAGTAGTCTTTAACCTAACGAACACTATTCCCTGTGAGAGAACGATCAATCCCCCGGTACTTGCCACTACACTATACTACATCGGTCAGGTACACTGCCTGGTGGGGATTGTAAGCCTCTTGAGATCCCTTAAGAGGTAAAACAAAGTGCGTAAGCAATCCCACGCGCATCAAGTTTTTGGCGCCGCTGCCGGGGAATAGTTATTGTTTAGGTTAATTTTTATTTTTAATTAGGTCTACTCACTAGACTCCTTTCTAGTGAGATTTTATTTTATTTTTCTAGGATCTCTTTAGTCTATCTTTTTCTTCGTGTTTTTGTTCGTAACCATTACCATCCGACATCATGGAAGGTGGTAATCTTCTCGACCCAAACAACCAAAACTTTCCCAACCCACCTCCTAGAGCCCGCACTTTAGGAGAGTACTCCCGACCTAGCCATCAAGGCTATCGAAACACCATTGAGCTCAACCAAGGAGCCAATGTGACACCCTTGAGATCCGACACCATCCGGTTGGTGCAAAGCGGATGCGCATTCCATGGGCTTCGTTCCGAAGACCCAAATCAACACCTTAAGGACTTCCTCAAAATCGTAGATTCCATAGACCTTAGTGTTGACACCCGAGAGGCCACCCGACTACGCCTATTCCAATTCTCTCTACGTGACCAAGCTAGTCAATGGCTTGAGCGTTTCCCCGCTGGATCCATCACCACATGGGATGACCTGACAAGGCGTTTCCTTACCCAATTCTTTCCACCGGAAAGGACGGCCAAGCTAAGAGACGCCATACTTTTTTTTGAACAACGCCAAAAGGAAACCTTCCGCCAAGCATGGACTCGTTTCAACTACATGCTTCAACGAGTCCCTCATCATGGCTTAAGCCAGTGGCTCCTAGTCCAAATTTTCTACGATCATGTCAACTACCACTCCAAATGCAACATCGACCAAGCCGCCGGTGGCAAACTCCGCGACAAAAACGCATCCGAGTCGTGGCAAATAATCGAGGAGTTGGCAAGGAATAGCGATGAAGAATGGGAGGAGAGTCCAGCTGCAGAGTCAGCCTGCGAAATAGTCACACCACCGAGTAAGACAATTCAAATCACCGAAGAGGGCCTTGGTGAGCTTGAAAGAAAGATAGAGTATCTGCTCGAAAAACGAAAAAAAACCTTAAGTCCACAACAAGCAACGGTTAACTCTGTCTCAGTCATTAAATCAGTACCGCTATCCGAATCACCCCTCAGAGAAAATGTAGAAACCTTTAGAGCCAAGCACCCTCAACCTCCTCCAAGCGACCTTAGTCCTGAATTCGAAGCCCGAATGAGAGAATACATGACTACCCATTCAGAAAGGTTGGCAAAATTCGAAGAAGAGGTATATAAACAGAAGGAGGAGATGGAAGTGAAGATGGCGGAAATGATGAGCCTATTAAAGGAATACACAAAAACTAAGACTCCTGAGAAGATATTGACCAGAAAAAAAGCCGATGCTCCTGATATAAGATTTGTCAACGCCATTAGAGTCATCCCCGAGAGCCAAAGCGAAGAGGGCAAACAGCACGCTACCCAGAACGGCGACGGGGTCAGTGCCCCTGCACCTGACAACAAAGATGATAATGATGGTGTAACGCGTGATGAGAAAGGGGAAGAAAAACCGCCGAATAATCACTCAACTAATGAACCACCAAAACCACGGTTGGTGAAACACTACCTACAACGCGACATAAATAAAGAAACATTAGTCGAATGGGTGAAGAACTACCGGGTTACCTACCCCACCGCAAAGAGGAAGAAGAAAAAGGCAACGAATGAATCTGATACGTTACCAGGAGGGTAGTTGTATGAAAGCCTCATGAGGCAGAAACTTGTCCCCAAGCAAGGGTTCCGAGGCATTTTCAAAATACCATGCGAAATAGGTAAACTTAGAGGTTTAGACGCGATAGCCGACCAAGGTTCAGAAGTAAATCTGATGCCATTGTTCATTTACACAAAGTTGACTAGCCAAGCACCCTCCCTCTCCCGCATAACACTTTCTTTTGCTAATCGTTCCTATGAATACCCATTGGGAATGGCCGAGGACGTGTTGATTAACGTTGACGGATTCCTCTACCCAGTGGACTTTGTGATCGTTGACAGATATGACGATGATACACCGATAATCCTTGGGGAACCCTTTCTTGCCACTGCTAGGGCGCAAATTGACTATGATCGCAATACTATTTTATTCAGAAAAGGGAATCAAACGCAAGGATTTCCAACAACCCCACGAAGGGAGAAAAATAATGCCCCGCAAGAGAAGGAGGATGTGAATACTGATAAAACCGGTAACCGTGTCAAAGAGAAGATCCTGGAATGGGAAACAAGGATCAAGAGTTACAAAGAAGCGGAAATGGGTAAACATAAAAAAATCGATAGAAATCCCGTGAAGGCTGACGAGAAAACCAGGGACCCCAAAGAGTTCACGGAAGGGGACCTTGTACTCCTGAGGTATGCTGATGCGAAAGAGCCTCCCGATAAACTGAGCCCCTGGTGGTATGGGCCATTTAGGATTAGAAGCTTATGCGATAAGGGGATAGCAACCTTGAGTAGCATAAGAGGAGGAGAAGTGGTGACAAGTATCAATCGATTGAGACATCATCAAGCCAATAACAACGATCATGTATATCAAGGATATACTGTCCTGCTCGACGATGGAGTCACGTAACTAGGCAAGGCCTCGAGTCTAGCTACAAGACTCTTTAATAAAGAAAAGCGCTTCGTGGGAGGCACCCCATGCCTATCTTTGTTTTGTTTGTTTTTATGTTTTATTTGTTTCCGTATGCATGTCTATTGTTATTGTTTGAGATTCATGATTTAACTTGATTGTAAAAATGCTTTATTTTGTTTTTAACCTCGTCTTAATCACATATAAAGGTATTTTGCAAAAGTTAAGTGTAAGGGAAATTTAAATAAGTTTAAAAGAACATATCGAAACATGAATCACAACAATAAATAATAAGCATACATACTTGTAATTGTTAGAGTCAAATGCTTGTATCGAGTCATAATGATTTTCTGCAGAATGTCCAGGAATTAAGACATAGGTTTTCCAAGAAATTTTCCGGAAACACAACTAAAACTTTCTGTCAGACCACTCTGACGGCGTCAGGAGTTAATACCTGACGACGTCAGGTGTAAAATTCTAGAATTTATTTGTTGATTAAGTTTTCTAACGGAACTTGTATGTTTGTTAAAATCTAATCTTATAAATTCCAGGAAACCTGTAGAAAATTCATTCCACAAGCATTATATCTTACTTGCTTTCTAGGTTAACGTCTATATATATATGAATAATGCCGCCGATTTTACGCTAGGTTTCTTGTAGTATTTCCTTTTTAACAGGTTATTTAAGACAAGAAGATGATGCATATACTGGAAGGG
>LBNU01005935.1:47318-57599 GCA_014162995.1 Artemisia annua | reverse complement strand
TTTCCCGAGCCTACGAAAATTCTCGAGACTACCCACTAATATTATTGGACCGTAACCCGACCCATTAAACTTGCTAAATGGGCCTACAACACGTAACGGGCTACTCAACCCAACTAATAAACCAAACGGGCTCCTTTATTATTTTCTTCTTTGTTTTCTGCTGGGCCGAAACCAACCCAAAGCCCAACTGGGCTTACTAGCCCAAACGCACCCCTTTATTTATTTATTTTTTCTTTCTTGTTGCCTGCCTCGACACCACCCAAACGCACCCTATTATTTGTAAACTCGACACACGACATAGCTATATTTTTACACTACTCATTTAACAACCTAGCAAACTTTTGAGATTGATAAAACCCACTCCCTATTACACTCGTTCACTGCTTAAGAATTGATCAAAGTGAAGTGAAGAAAACATGTGACTATAAATTCCAAAACGTGTGCAACTCCTTCTAGCCACCTCCCACCTTCACCAATGGGTATTGGGACAACACACATGAACAGGAGAATGTAAGAGGCTGTCAGAAATGAACAGGGAACATTCCTTTGGTTGTTAGTTCATGATTGGCCAAGTGAGAAGGTGATACCACTCCTAACGAGCCAACACATATGATCTTGTGACTCATGAGCTTATCTTTCTACTCCAAACAGCCTATATAAACGATCCCATGCAAACCTAAACAAACTCACACTCTAAAAGCATACCAACCAATATTTACGTGAGATCTTGAAGCCAAGTTTGGGACGAACAGTTGGAGACAAGTACAAGGTGTAGAAGAGATCCAAGAGTACCAAGTTTAACTCGTTTTGAACCTTTGCTAAGTCGAGAAGAGAACCACGTTTCATCCTTGAACCAATTCGACCCATACGAACCTTTATATCATCTCTAAGTTAGCAAGGTGAGCCTTAAAACCCTTTTTCCTAATTCGTTATTTTATGTGGAACTTGAGTTTTACGATTTACTTTGTTCTTATTATTCGTAATTTATAAACGTAACACACATATATTAACATACATACTCAATATTTGGTACGTTAGGAAACGAGTGCCATAAACATTCGAACATAATATTAACGAATGAGTATTTATTTCGACACGTTTAGAGGTCCCTTGACCCATTCGTGTCATTGCAAAACACTTAGACATTTTCTTTCCATTATTTTCCTTTTCGTTACACATGAGCATGCATGTTTACTTTGACCTTTTAATTCGTAAAATATAAATATAACATATTATTATTTTTGGACTTACTAATTATTTGGGACGAGTATAAACGAGTGGTAACAAGTTTCGACCTTCAAACCCAAGTTTACTTATAATATTCGACCCCTTTTGTGACCACTTGACCATTCGTATAAAATCACAACACTTAGAAATATTCTAAGTGTTGAAACTGTTTTAATAAACGATTATGACAAAACACTTTGGCCTCGCCATTTCTAAATTCGACACACGACCCTATGTTTTTATCACTCGACCCCATTGTCACCTTGGTAAACAAACGAGTGACACTTTTTATTCGACCACATGAACTTATTCGAACCCTTTACTTGACCCTTTTTGTCACGACAAGAGACAGATTTTATAAAACTTATATAAGCAAAATCGTGGGCTTATGTCAAGCCCAATAAGCCATTATGATAAACTGGGCCTGAAAGCCCAACACCAACATTTTTAGACTTCTAAAATGAACCCAAGACCAGGCCCAAAACTTTCATGAGCCCAACGGACCTAAAACTCTTATTGGGCCTTATTTGTAATTCGTTAAGGCCCATTTGTGGAAATAAGAACTTTTTGGTAAAATAAGCTGTTGGAATAAGCTATTCTAAGTACCCTGAGCTTATTAAAAATATAAAAATGATAAACTTTTAATTTGGTAATTTTTGGACTAAATTTGCAAATATTTCTAACCGAGGGACTAAAAGTGTAAACTTTAGAAACTTATGGTGAAAACTGTCAAACTGTCATTTTAGAGTTATAAACTGCAAATATTGAAACTTGTGGATAAATATTGTAAGAAATGATACTTTTTGACTTAAATTGTAAATTATATATATTTTGGACTAACGGTGCAAAATATATATCGTTAGGGTTTAAGAATATAAATTGTTGAAAACTTAAAGGACTTAACAGGAATAATATTTCATTTACATAATCATTAAGTTTTATATAAAATATTGTGTTATTTATATAAAACTTGTATCTATATGTTATATATAAAATTCATCGTAAACAACGTAATTATTTATTAAACGATATGTGTATATTGTTTCTATTATAATCATCATCGAACATTTTACTTATAAGTTATATAAATATATAACTTTGTTTTTGAACTTTAGGCATTTAAACAAACACAAGAATTGTATATAACTGAACACATAACATTCGCGATAAAACCAGATTTAGACTATCAACTGAAACTTGTATTATATTCTAGGTTGTGTGAAGCCGTTGCAAACATCGTTGAGTTACGAAACTACTACTACAACTAAGGTGAGTTCATAGCCCACTCTTTAACTATTTTCCCGTGGGGGGGATACATGCTTAAAACTCGAACACAAGTCTTTTATACCGGGTATTGAAATACCGTCAGGCCAATGTTATTTGCTTAAGTTACTATTGTCAGAAGTCCCTCGATCATGAACCTTAATCACTTGAAGGGTGAACGTAAATAATTGTGGATAGTACTATTAGTGATTGACAATCCTCGTTTGGTTGTTGGAGAAAACACCAGGCGCACTTTATTGTTCTTGTAAATAGGTTATTGACAAATACCTATCTTGGGGGCTTATTATTACCATCATAATTTGCATTTATGATTGGCTGTCAATCGTTGAGTTTCATGAGCTTAAGGCAATAACAGGAACATTGATTTTTACTTATTGATTGCATATGATTATAATGCATTCTTAACTTGTGATTCAAACTCTTAAACTTAAACCTATGAATATCACTCAACTTTATGTTGACTTTAGCATGTTTATCTCAGGTAACTAAACAAGATGGATCTGGATAGCACGGAGTGGGCAATAGCATGGCATGGACTATAATAAACTACTTACTTTCTTTCAGAATAAAAACATGTTCTTAAACTTATAAACATGTCTTGTATTTCAGATAAATGATATTTTAAATAAATTAAACTTTTATATATCATTTTGTGTCGTTTATTATAATTGTGACAAAGATCCTTGAAGTAATACCCCGAAAGTCTTCCGCTGTCATTGTTAAGTCTTCCGCTGTTATTGACAACTTTTGGGGGGTGTTACATTTTCTAAAATGGAAAACCTATGGAGAACTCATAAAGGGAGTTTTCCAAAACTTAGTTATAAACTTGGAAAACAGCTTTTCCATTTTTCCAAGAAAACTTTTGGAAAAAACTCAATTTGAACGCGTTTTCTATTTTCTTAGGTTTTCTTGGAAAATTTTTCTGGAAAACCTCCTTACTAAACGCGCCCTTAGTTATGAAAAATAAATCTGTACAGTTAATATCTAAACATATGTTATGGCTTAAAAAGGATTTTCAAGGTTTAACTATTTTTAAGTTTGTTATTATCTAATGACTTTACAATGCTAAATAGTATATAAATGATGCTTTCATGCACTCTAAATTGGTTAAATCCGTTTTCAAGTGATGAAATATGTAAATCATCAGTTACAAAAATCTCTTCCCCGATTTTTATGATTTCATTGTCAACATTATCATCATATTTCCATTTCTAGAAATAGTTCATTATTATTATTATTATTATTATTATTATTATTATTATTATTATTATTATTATTATTATTATTATTATTATTATTATTATTATTATTATTATTATTATTATTATTATATTATATTTTATTTTATTTTATTTTATTTTTTCCAAAAGTTTGGTTCTACATTCATTTCTTTAGCAAATGTTATGGCGGAAATTAAGGCATTGTTAAATTCATAATCTCTATAATCTTTTTAAAAAGAATCAATACTTTTTAATTGTTTAATAGCATCATCAATACAACTATATTTTGGATTGTAAATTTTTACTAATAAAATTAATTGAAAACAACAAGTCAGACCAAATAACTGTTACTAACGAACATGATTACAAACAGTTTATTGATTATTGATGACAATATTATAACCGCATTTTAAATGCGCTTAATAATTTAATCCTTGCTTGTTTTCATGCAAAAACGAACCTTTTATATATTATTACAGTGTATTGGGCTTAAATTTCTACGATGTAAGCTTGAAAAGCATAAATAAAGCAAACTTTTATATTATTTAATATTTATCGGATAGTTGGGACCTTACACAATCGGATCTCAAAAGAAGACGTCGAAAAACACATGTCACCGACTTTGTATATACATAATGTCCTAGAAAATATGGGCCTTTACAAATTGTGGGTCTAAAGCCCTAGCTTTACTTGCTTTACCCTTGAGCCACCACTGGTACATCTTCAATATTTTCAACTATATATATGAACATGGATATCTTAGCATATCTATCACCCATTCAACGCTACTAGCCTACTAATAATCTCATTCACATTATGGTCTTGTACATCTTCATTTTTTTAAGTCTTTATTTGTGTGTTTTCATAAATGTTATATATTGATGATATTATGTTGTATATATAAACATTACACGAAACACTTAACCAAAATATCACAACCATAATATAAATATAAATATTACAACCTTAGTTTGGTAATTTAAGTTAAAATAAGTTTAAGTAAATGTTAAATTCATCCTTTTTCATCATGTGTTACCCTTTTTTCTCTAACAAAAATATACGTAGGAGTTTAGAATTTATCACTACAGAAATAATCAGTATAGCTTAGAATAAGGTCCTTTTAGTATCGTTGATTTTATGTGATTAGTATGAACCGGGTAGAACTCAAAATGTTAATGTATTATGTACGTACCGTTGTATATTGTGATCTAATAATTTGTAAGTGTTAGAAAATCTTAACATCGCTGACACTAAATCTTAACATAGCAGTTAGATGGATGGTGAGAATAAGTCATTTGTTATATGTGAGAAAAGTTTGATATGTAAAATAAATATCCTCAAGCATAATATGCTTCTTGATATGATCAAATAAGTATATATTTATTAGATTAAAGATCAATTACGTACCAATTTTTTTTACATACAAACCAAGGGATCAATCTCAACCCTTCTTCTTTATTTGATCTAATAGATGAGATTAATCAAAATAATTTAAAAAACGCACTTTCATTTTTTTTCAAATATTTTCAAACCGTTAATCTAGCAAAAAAAATATACCATTACGACGATCATTTAATTACCTTTCTATATATAGACACTTTGATATACTTTCGACAAATTTTTTTCTTCATGTTTTTAACATTTTTTTTAACATTTTTTTGCGTTACTTAAATTTGAATAAAAAAAATCACATATGATTAAACACTAAGTTTAATATTCTAATAATATCACATATTCACATGTGATATTACATATCATATGTGTTTTAACACTAATATCACATGTGATATTATTAGAATATTCAAATTAATGTTTAATCATATGTGATTTTTTCATGCAAATTTTAATAATGAAAAAAGACGAAAAAACATGAAATAAGTGAAAAAACTATTTTTTTGTCGAAAGTATATCAAAATGCCCGTCTATAGAAAGATAATTAAATATCTATAGATAGATAATTAAATGCTCGTCGCGATAGTGAAATTATTTTCTTTTAACAATTAACGGTTTAAGAGATATTTAAATTATAAAAAATTTGTGAAATATTAAAATGCTTTTAATCTCAGCCATTGATTTCTTTTTAAATGAAGGGTGTGAATGAGTCCCTTGATATTTAAGAAAAGTCTAGTATGTAAAATAACTCTTCATTAAATATTGCTTATTTATTATGTTTTTAAACTAGAATTGATACGTAATGAGTATATGTATTTGTTTTAGTTAATCTTGGAGCAATTGGAGAAATGACGTGGAATGTGACACGAAAAAGAGTTAAAATGAAAAAATAAATACTTATAAAGAAGAAGGATACAACATATCAATGATTATGGGGATACACCATATAGAACACTTAGGGTGTGTTTGGTAGAGAGAAATGAAGGTAGAGAAATGGAAATGGCTTTAATTCTCGTGTTTGGTAAGCCAAAGAAATGGAAAGGCGGAGAAATGTGAACTCTCGAGAAATCATCTCTTTGTAATTTGATTTCCATCCCATTTTGGGTGGAATTGGGAATTCTCAACCTTTTTTTTTTCTTTTTTTTTTTTTTTTTTTATAACAAAATAAATAGGTTTTTTAAAAATATTTTTCTTTTAAAAATAATTTTTTTATAAAATAATAATTTAAAAAAAATATATTTTTTTTGAAAGTATATTTTTTTTAGAATTGTTATTTAGAAAAAATAAAAAAATTTAAATAATTTTTATAAAAAAATAAATTAAAATTTTTTTAAAATAAATTTTTTAAAAAATAAGTTTTTTTTAAATAAATTAAAAAAATAAATTAAAAAAAAATATAATTTATAAATTTTTTTTTAAATATATTTTTTTAGAATTGTGATTTAGAAAAAAAGTAATTCTTTTAAAAAAAATATCAACAAATAATTATTATTTTTTTCATTTCTCGGGTCAAGTCTCTGTTGTTACCAAACATTAAAATTGAACAAAATTCTCTACTGATTTCTATTCTCTGAACTTATATTCTCTACTGATTTCTATTCTCTGAAATTCTCTCTACCAAACACACCCTTAGAGGAATTTGAAGTGGAATCACATGTTGAAGGATATGGCTTATGGATACGCCGTATAGAAGCCAAGTCGAAGAATGTAGTAAAAGCGTATCAAGGTGGATACGACCTATCCATTTACGAGGATACGCCATACTGAAGGCTGGTCAGATGTTGACCTTCATCCTTTTATTGACTTGGGGAATACTTTATTTAATGGATACGTTGTACCCCATAAATAAATGGAGACGTCGCATCCAGTCGATCTCACTTTATTATAAATACAAGCCCTAAAACGACTCAGGGCTAACACATTTCACATCTAGGACGACCTAGGAGGCAGAAGAACAACGGGATTCCACCATTGAAGAACATTCGATCCACGAACAACATCTCATTTCATCATAACATTAGTTATCATTCGGTTTGAACATTGTTTACACTGTGAGCTCCTTTCAATTATCTTTTAAATTTACTCTTGTTTTGTTTACTGATTATGGGCTAACACTCTTTGGTGTTAGCCGAGTTATGACTCTTATGCTATTTGTGATTCGTTTATATTAAATTTAATGAAACCCTTGTTGGAAACTTTTTGCGTTTATCATTAATGTCTATTAAGTAAATCTATTGCTAGGTTGTACAAGTTTATTATAAAAGCGATCGCATATTGTTACATTTACTTTATAATCAAGTAACTTACGGTTGTACAAAGATCTAAAAAATTTTAAATTTTTGGTGACCTTTCTACAAATTTAAGGGAATAATAAACCTAATTAAACGCTTTAATACCTTTACTTCATTACTTGAATGCTCTAAACTACATATCACTAGACACTAATTCCTACACCGCGCATGCTAAAAAAAAGTGAATTTAACATTAGTATTAGACCATTAAATATATGTTGTGGCAATTATGTTCATCAATATTGAAAGAATAAATTACCGACACGAAAGAGGGAAAACAACGAACACCTAAAAAATATGAATTAACTGCAATAATAAAACGAAAACATAGATATAAGATATTACTTTGCAGGTCGACGGTAAACTTTACGGTTTATAAATTGCATAAAGTGATTAGGGGAGGCTTTTAGACTAACTCTTGTATATATTGCGCGCATTGTTGGGTTTAAATTATACTGGACATATAGGCTTATATTATACTAAACATTTGGGCTCATCGGAAGGGGCCTAACACCCGCTAGTCACCCCCTCCATCTGCCTCTGCATGTGATGAAATTGCAGTGGCGAAATTTTTATTTGCTGTTGAGGTGAAATAATGACTAAAAGTTGTTGGACTTTTCTGTTTCGTTTTTATTCATAATTGGCTCATGTTCATGCAAGAGTAAAATTACACGAACTTAAAATTAGAGTGACATCTTTCTAGAGTTTTAGAAGATATTTACAAATAAATCGGACATGAGCCAGCTAACATATTATAAGATTTAACGAATGGGTTTTAAGAAAAAAAAAAAAAAAAANAGAATGGATGTACTAATATAAGCAGGGACGGACCTACATGGATGTCGGGTTTGGTACGGGCGAGACTCGATCTTAGTCCTTGAAGTGTAATTCTTGTTCAAAAAGTGTAATTTTTGGTATGTGCAACCCCAATATTTGTGCTATTATTCTTTATAGTGCAACTTTACATTAGTTTACAAATTATTAATGGTGCGAATTTTAGTACTTATGAAATGAAAAAATTTGTGCAAACACCTTTTCGAAAATCATAGGTCCGTCCCTTAACACAAGGGATGAAATAAATCGAAACACCAACAACATCTATGGATCACCAGATATCCCTGGCTCCTTCTATGTTAAATCTACAAAACATAAAAAAATGAAATATACGAAGAGTGAAAATAAGATTATCCAAACGAAACAAAATGACGACCCAATTTTGATGCTTTAAAGAAACCACCAAACGTAAATGAGAGTAGAAGAAAACCAATTCGCTGCTTCATTCCATACTCCATTTTGTTGAAAGACACTTATTGCAAGTTGAGAGAATTGTGAAAAATGATATTTCATTCAACTGAATCAAATGAGAGTTACAAAGTCATTTTATACTACAGTTGTATCAACTATGCTAAGCTAACTTATGCTATGCTACACTTGTACAGTACAACTACATTGAATCACACTTAGCCAAACTGCATTGATGTTTTATACAATGTGGTGAAGTATATGAGCTTGTATGCTTCAACATTTGCTCCTCTGTTCTTGTTGCTCTGTTCTCATGGTTTAAGTTGACTGCAGAGTTGACTTTACCATGTATACCAGTAACACTACAAGTAAATTGGACAAAGAGCCCCAAACCATACGTACCAACCTTACGGTACGGTTTAAAACTCTTTTCCTTTGTTGTACGATGACCCCCAACGCCACAAGCTTCGAGTAGAGCACATAATTCTACTTTAGAATTTGCAAGTTTCAATCGGATCCAAACTCCATTCAATCCATAAGGTTGGAATTTTAGTTTTTGATAATCCTCTTATTTCAAGAACACCACAAAGTATATAGCATCACACAACATACCGCCTTGTCCTTGGTTTTTGGGAAAAATACTACTCGTATGACCTTTATGGTTAGTCATATCTTGGATCGATGCATTATTAAAATTTCCAGAACTCCACAACTTAAAGATTTTCCCAGCTTCCACGATCCTAAAACAACCAAGCAAGCAATGCTCTCACATTTCAATCTCATTTTCACGATGTGGACAAAGGGTTGAGTTAAGACCTATACTAACATTTTCAATCCAAGTTGATATGATACCGGCAGTCATGGACGGAGGATAGTAGGGGCAAGAGGGGGTTGTGGCCCCCCCAAATTTAGGACCACTAGCCTTTATTTTTTTGTAGTTTTGTATATTATTTATAAAAAATTAGTATAAATGTATAATAATTATAGGTTTGGCCCCCTCAAAATTATTACGAAAACATTTCGGCCCCTCCAATAATATTGTTCAAGCTCCGTCCCTGCCGGCAGTCTACTTTGTTGTGGACGCCAAATGAATATGCACGTTCCCTTTTGAATAATTTTGCTTCACATTTGTTTGTTGAATTACACTTGCAGATCATGTATCATTTCTCTAAGGTTTTTTACCTATCTGCCTAACGTTAATTCCTAACGCAGTCACCTCTATTCTCATGACGCGTCTCTTCATATCCTCTGTCCGCCCACTTTAACATGTTTACAAATTTAGCAATCTATAAAATCTTGAAAATCTATCGCTAACACTAACACCCTCCAATCCAACTATCACAAAAAAATGAGTATTATTCCTATATATTATCCACTTTTATCTCAAATGATCCACAAAAGTTAACACCTAGAATTTGCATTTTCATACACACAATTACAATACCACTTCACTTAGACACACACCTCCTTTTATTAAGAGAAATTTTATGTTCACAAAACATTTCATACAATGATGTAAGATCATTGTCCAATCATATTTTAATTATCATTGTGTGAATTGTTTTTTTTTTTTTTTTTTTTTTTTTTTTTTTTTTTTTTTTTTTTTTTTTTTTTTTTTTTTTTTT